>OX457025.1:38738901-39044531 GCA_949752745.1 Protula sp. h YS-2021
ATAGAGTGTGAGCACCTCACTCGTGCAGAGTGGGAGGCGATAGAAACAAATCACGTCAAGAATCAGCACCGAAAGCACGACGGCACCAGAAAGCGATGTCAGATACCAAGGCGATTACTTCTAATCACCCCCTTCCTTGCCGAATCTTCGCCGGCTCTCGTTTCAGAAGATAGCAAACAAAAACCAAAAGAGACCGAAATTCAGTCGCTCATTGTCTTTCGAGGAAATAGCGGAACTGGATACGATGGAGAAAGAGGCATTGAGAAAAGCGTGACTCTCATCCAAATCTTCATTTCGCCTCCCCTTGGCACGAAGCACTGCAGCGGAAGGCCAGTGTGTTTGTTATGAACATAAGCCATGGCCATTCACCAGTGATGGTGATTCCAGAAGTTGAGTTGGGTATCCCATTTTCACAGCAATTTGAGGCACCGGGGTCCTCGCGTCTCAGTGCAATATCCAGAGCAGGCCAGGCGACTTCCTCGGAGCCAAACTGAGCACACACAAGCCTAGCTGACTTCCTTCCATGCGATTATCTTCGGAAGACACAAAGCCCCCGGCTAGCGATGAAGATGTAATAGGCCTAAACCTGACGGATGAGGTTTCGGTGCTGCAGTCTGGAGATACACAATTCAGAGCCAGCTTGTATCTCCTTTTCGGGTCTAGGGGCAACGATGGATGTTCTTGCCAGAAGAAGACGGCCAGGAGACAGACGAAGAAAAAGACCTGTCGCAGCGAGCATCAGCGGGGAAGAGTTAGGCTTTGAGGAAGAATTCCAGGAGGGAGAAGTGGAGGCACTTATCCACCCCATCTGACTCATGGACGATGTTCGTTCTTCAAAGAAAGACCAACACTATTGGAGAGACCTGGTAGCGGAATTTCACGTCCATTCTTGGCCCCATCTCCCCCACTCTACTATATCAGGATAGGACTCTCCCCCGCCGACGTCAGAAGCAACCCAGCTTTAACCAAAGGACATTCCGTTCGGAGACCTTGTTAAAGAACTCACACTTCTGGTTAGGGCAGCGGCAGGCAACTCGTGTGCGGATAGAAGAGCTTTTGACAGAACAGGATCGGTTTGACGTCTGACGCCAGAACAGGAGGCTTTCTTAGTCCTAACCACCAGTGCTGGAATCGCCAACGCGGAGGCTGCCGGGCAGAGAGAATTTGGATGACAGCAACGTCATGGCTGGGCTTCATCCGGGGAAGCAACTAGACGTCACTAGAGCACATTATAGGAAAGCCTTTAGAACAGCCCTACAAGAGAGTGGTGTGGATATCTAGGGTGAACCTAGACTCCGATATTCCCCTAGCTAAGGGAGAAGCTAAGGTATTAAAAGACTTGGCTGGGCAGGCACTCAACATAACTTCAATGCAAGAAAACACGCAGAAGGTTTTAAAGGAAGCGGCGCCAGGTCAGAAAGCTGTATCTGACCCAGTAATATTGAAACTGCTGGAGTGCGTATCACTGGCTACTCGGGATACGACTAAAATAGCAGCAAATCAACTCATGTCCATTGTACAATTCAAGCGAGATGTATGCTGCACTGCTGGTCATCGGTTAAGAGGGCACTTGAACTAAGACACTCAAGTATCGTGAACATAATCCAGTTATCCCCTCATCACCGGTCAAGAGACAGAGGCACCAGGAAGCAGCACCCAAGCCATCAAATCTCGCGGTAGTATAAGTAGCAATGAACCACGACCTATCTCCGGGCGATGTCATTCGTTTGTCACAGGAAATAGGAGAGCTGCTGAACTGCAGAATCCCTTGGTCCGCAGGAAGAAGGCTATTTTTGCAATGTTTGAGAAGAGATGAGGGCACGGCATCGAGAAGCCAAGTAACTGTCTTCCGCCATTCAAGAGGGATTGTCTGGGCAACATATAAATTATCTACATACTAAATAAACTCGGAAAGTCGCAAATACCTATGCTTTCATGTAAAGCGAAGATATATTAGTTTCGGGCAATTCCGTTCTGCCTTTCAACCACCCGTATGTGCTAGAAAGTTATAAAAGTGCTAAAAAGTCATTCAGACTTCATGATATGCTCGTCTTTCAGTGCATGACTCCTGGCTGGCATCGATAAAGCAAGGGCCAGATTTCATACCCTTCTTTTATAAAACAAGGGATGGGTAGGTCTTTTTAGTCAATTTAGCAAAATCAGAACTGTGCCTAAGCAGCAAATGATATTTGTAGGAGAGAACTGTGATTTGTAGTTGACCAGTGCTTATCCAACGGAAAAGAGATGGGGGAGAACAATTTAAACGATTACTCCTTCCATCATCCCACCAGGCTTGCCGAAACGGAGTCTTTACTGGACTTACTGGTAGCCACAGAAAAACAGTCCACTTGGGAAAGCTCTAGTATAGAAAGTTTTAAAAAAGCAGTAAGAAAGGTTGTGCCGCAGGGGAGAAGTCGCAACAGGGTAGTTACTACTCTCCCAGAAGCAATCGAGAACCTTCGTTGGTGGATGTCCCAGACTGTGTGTCCTTGAGTTGCCCATTCAAACCAGAGATGCCAAAGACAATGATAAGCCATAAACTACAAAAGTCTATCGATCACAGTGGAATAAGTTTTCGAGCTGGTGTGGGAATAAAAAGCTGAACCTACTCAAGGCTCTCCAGAGGCTGTGATCGATTTATTGAATTATTAGCATGAAGAGTTGCAGCTCAGACCATCTTGTACAGTAGGTCAGCCATCGCAGCAATGCTTAAGCCAGTTACTCGCTATGATTCAGTGGAACAGTGTTCTACCTCTCAGTCGATCAGACATTTTAAATTAGATCCACATATCCACCAGAGGTGCAGGAAAGATATACGGCTCCCATCCCTACCCATCACCACATTCACAGGAGGAGCCACTTCTCAAGCTCTGTCCTGTTCGTACATGCTGTTCCAGACTCTGTCCTCATCTCAAATGATGGCTGTTCCTACATAATTATATCCATTGCCTACTTTGGTTCACATGAGTTGAGCAACTTCAGTCTATAGCTCCATCCACATGGTGGCAACCATGTGGAGAGTTTGAGATGGAAGAGAGCCTATTGGCGTGGCTCTAGTGATGCTGCCGCTCTACCCAAACAGGTTTGCGTTCTGTTGTACTTCTCGACATTGTATTTTACTTTAAGGGCCTGAGTGTTGTGCACCGAGTAAAGGCGTAATTTCTGTTCTCCACCTTAAGACCTTTCATACAAACACCCTATTCTAGCCCTACTGCAAACGCGCCTGAGCGGGAGTGTACTGAGATAAAAAAGAAATGTGGGTTGTGTGATGACACTCGGTCTTTCAGACGCGGGGTTTGGGGGGGGGGGGTCCGCTTTTACCTTAAAGGGCAATTTTGGCAATGTTTATTTACACTGAAAACCCAAACGTGTAAAAAAGCGTTTTACGAAATAAAACGGTAGATTTCGTCCAAAATGAAAAATGAAAAACTCGGTGACACTGCGGTCGCTGGTATAAACGATATAAACAAACACATGTCGTATTATGCAAGTTTCGTCGGTTCTGCCTCAAACTTTGAAATGTGTATGTGTCACAGGCAACTGTCAAATGAGGCAGTTCACAAAGTGCCTGAAGATTCGGCCTGAAGTTTAGAACTGCCTGGTTAAGTCAGCCACTTTGTAAACTGTATAAAATCCACGTGCAAATTGGTTATCATGCATGCCAGTGACTTTTTTAAAACTACCCCCATACGAGTACTGCTAAGTTTTAAAATATGACCCCGTTTTTTTAACCAGGCGCAGAGTGCTGTACCGAAGAAACCCTACTTTGTGGGAAAGGCGGAGTACTGAATGAAAGTACCTCTTCCTTTTGCAACGAAATTAGCACTCCGTACAGACCGCATCTGGCCTCAAAGTTATTCCCTCTCCCAGGTTTTTTGTTGGACACGCATTGAAAAACACACGATAGCAAGTGATAGCTCCCACCCCTAGCAGCTATGAAATAAAAAAAAAACAAACAAACAAACAAAAAACAAAAATACAGAGACACAATTACTATGACTGGAAACGATTTGTTCAACCAGATATGTATTTTCCATTTTTCCATTTAAATAATAATACTGAGAAATTCTAACAAGAACTACGCAGTCATAAAATAATCACTATTTCCACTCGGTTTTCTACTTTTTAGACCAGCCGACTATGTCTGGGTTTTCTAGTTCGGTAGAAGGGGACTTATTTGACATCCAATGTAAGCACGCGTGTAAGTCCGTTAGACAACCTCTTATGCTACTGCTCCTAAAGTTTTTTTAGACTGTTTTGATATTACATGGGAATATTTTATTTGCTGGGCAGCGAACTGGCTGTTAATTTTTTTAGCAAATTTGCTAAATTTGATAATTAAAAAATCGCTTATCTCGGAAACAGGTAGAGATTTAGAGCGATTTTGACCTCATTTCTTAACTGCCCACAGTATAACGAGTACTTAAGGCACAGTTTTCAGTTTTCATCTCGGCAGTTTCTACTCATTGGCTGGTTTAAAAAAGTCTTTTTTCTCAGCTTAGCGGTTTCCAGACAAGTTCTCTCGAGCTCTATGATACAGATAGACGGCATGTAGGAAAACTTACATGGGTTCGTGAGATTCCGTTTGTCCTGACCTGATAGACGAAGGTAGTGACCTTGAATGTAACAGTCATGGGTCATGTTCTCCATCTCTATATCAATAAAAGGTGTGCCGTAAGATATAAATTTGAATTTTTTTTTTTTTTTTTTTTTTTTTTTGGGGGGGGGGGGGGGGGGGGGGTTGCTGTTATTGTGGTTTATCGAAGTGGGTCATTCTTCTCATCAGCGGAATTTGGGCTGTTTATAAAGCGGTCAAATGCATGTATAATTCTTAAAATTTCAACAGAAAAATCCTCTCAGTGCTTTTTGTTAAAAAGAAAACATAGAATTAATTCCCTATAATTCGTAATTTTTAGAAGGTTTAAGCAAACTCACTGACTTAAAGGGGTGGCAAAAAAGATTCGTCAGCATTGGAATCTCCCTCAAATAGCCCACTCCTTGTACACCCCTTTTTGCCCCTATATTTGCATAACTGATTTGCTCAGACGCTGTGTTCAGTACCCGCTGCCGCCATGTCAATCCACCCCGGGCATGACGGGGATAGAACTCTATCAATGCCCCTAAATCGTCACTGTCTGATTCTGTCTCCGCACTCAATACACACTTGTCATTTTTACAAAGTTTGACATGAGTTTTCGCGATGCGTTAAATTAAACGCATAATCATAGACAACAAAAGATAACCGCTCGAGGCTACAAGCAACAAGACGGGTCACACTGATGTGATATATGGCCTCACAAGCTCCAATATTTCAACCAATGACACTGCGACGTCACCCCACATTTGCCTTTCATTGGTCCTCGTTGACTTCTGTCAAATCTTAGAATTTTTATTTAAGATGGTGAATATAAATCGTTCTTGATATCTCTTGATATGTCTCGGTGAAATATTGATATAGCAATAATCAGAAACTAAAGGAAATACTTTTTAATATTGTTTTGAAAGTTTAACGAAATATCGAAATGTAACTAAGAAAAGAAAATTTGAATATTTTTATGAACAAATGAAACGGACACAAATTCCCCGGTTTATGTTCATTTTGAAATATTTGAAATGTTGCACAGCAAAGAACACAGCACAAAGAATAAAAAGTGATATAGAAAAATAAACAACAAAAAGACAATACTGGAAATAAACAGGAAATTATAAATAGTGGGATAAATGACAATGTCTGCTTTAAGTCACACCACATTCGTTGTGGACGTCGAAACTGCTTCGGATTCAGAATCGCAGAGCGGAAGAATTAACGCGTCGCATCGGAAACGCAAGGTGAAACTGGATCAGTCATCTGAAACAATGGACTCATCCATGGGGGATCTTTATTTATCAAGAAGAGAGAAAAAAGCCCGTATGATGGATCCAGAGCAACGTGAGGAGATGAGACTTCGCGTGAATGCGCGAGAACGTTTGCGCATGCATGACTTGAATTCCGCTATGGATACGTTACGTCAAGTGATGCCATACGCCCATGGACCATCAGTGAAGAAACTTTCCAAGATGGCCACTTTGTTATTAGCCAGGAATTATATAGTAATGCTCACGCGTAGTGTTAACGAGTTAAGGCTGTTACTAGCTGAGGCGTATCGGCGTCAAGAACGGGCAGGGCTGCCTACAGACTTATCCGGACTTAAAACGGACCCTATCGCTGATTTTAAACGCAGCATGGAAGCATATGTAAACTCGAGTTTGGCGACGGGGATGCCGCCTGCAATATTGCCCGTCCATTCAATGACTTCTCCCCTCCTAGCTCCGACGCCGGATGGGTTACTGCGCCGTCATACTCCACCGAATAACCACCCAACTCATATCCACCCTGACCCGGTGGTGTCTCCGCATTTGCATTCGTCACCACACCACCAGGCGTATTTAGCGCATGCGCAGCATCTTCGCCTGACCTGTCCATGTCGTGATTGCCAGAGACCGCTGTCTTCAAAACTTTCCTGATAGAAAGGAGTACATACACTGTATTGTTCATTTCAACACAAACAACACCTGGTAAAGTGGCGTGCTTCATAGTACTTACGGATATTTACTATTGTCACTTTTGGTAAAATGCACTTTTGCGTTATAATAATAATGCGTTTAAAGTATGAACATTTTGGTTTATTATACACATTAAATGAATGACAAGTTTCTAAACATGTTAAGACGAAAAAAAAAAAAAGAACTTGCTTTACATATTTCAAATAAGCGTTCTAATGTTTTTAGTTTTAAGAAAAAATATACGTGATCACATTGTATTTTTTTATCAACTGAGGCTGGAATTTTCAATGATTTCCTGGCAAATAGAGTTTTATACACATCACTGTTGTTAATTCTTAATATTCAGTTTTTTAAGACAAGCAAGATGAGAAAAAAATTTATGAACTGGATTTCCGTGCAATAGATGGCTGAAAATTGATTCACCGCCGTTCCACAATAAAATTATAAATTAAATTATAGGACATATACATTAATTTGAATATTTTTTTCACGCGTTTTGCCGTCATTTTTTCCATCAACAATTTTTGCTGCATCAATAAAAAACAGCAAAACTTGATCCGATATTTCTTTCATAGAAAATTATGGTTTGTGTCATTTTACATAACCTCTAGAGAGAAGATTTGATTTTAATTGTACATGACATAACAATTTAGATTTAATGTATATTTTCGTAACTTTTTGTACATGCAGGTATTATATATACTTCTTCAATTACAATTGTAAGCAACACTTTAATGTTTCAATTACCTAAATATTACCTAAAAATCGAGAATAAAATATGTTAACTTTTCGATCATAATCATATCCTTTGTCTTTTAATAATGGTTATTTAAATATGACATGAATTATATATAATTGTACAGTGCAAAACTTGAAATGACATTAGCACAGAAGCACTCAGCAGTAGGCTTGTGTGATTATCTGTATTATTTTACAACCATCGCTCTGACTGATCCGAGCACTGAGTGCACTTCTGTTGAAAAACATCATTCATGCACAGTCTTCGTTTAGGGGGGCATACGCAAAGTTCGCGTTCACGCTGCCGTCCTGCCCCCCCCCACCCCAACACCTGCCCTCTAGTGTAGTGGGTTTGGGGTGCTGTCGGGCTGTACTTACACCTATTTTATAGGCAATGGCTGAAGGTGGGAGTAGGAGTGAAAAAATCCGGCATTATTACACACACTCTTTATAAACTGAACTGTGGGTCTTCAAATTTCCAAAGTTCAATAAGATCCCTTTTGAAAGATGAACAATAAATATAATAAAATAGAAAAACGTCTACATACCTTTATCTGGACAGTTAGAGGCAATGTCATTTGAAGATTTACCACAAAGTGGGTTTGGCATGCTCAGCAGGTGGGGATCAGTTCGCTATAAACCGAACATTTTGGATTTATACCGTGCACTAGAACTAAACAATAAAAATAAAGGCTAGACTATTTACATTAAACATCTTACGATTTTAAGTTAGCCACAAAATGTATGAATCTCTATGAATATGCAGACTTGTCAAGTGAAACTAAACAGTGCACCCACACCCCATGAAACTCAGGGGTAATGACAGCAACAAAAACCAATAATTAATAACAATAATAGTCATAGCTAATGTTTACTTTGTTTCTTGTTACCCTGCTCCTTATTTTTGACAATAATCTGTTTTACATTAATTGGGTGAGAAAAATAGTTCTTGATAAAAAAAAAGTATTTACCAGCAGTAAACAGCGGAAAGGGTAAATTATTATGTAATTTACACTTGCAAGGAATAATCTTCATGCACCCATCATAACCTTTTCTTATCATTCACTAGATTTAATCACTATATTTGGTGCATAATTAAAACTGACACAAATTAAAAGAAGCACAATGGGAGCACATAACAGCGTATAATCAACCAGATCTCTTTATACATATGGTACTAAGTAAAATTGGAAAATTGAATAAAAAAGTCTTTTAAAAACAACAAACTTTATGTATTGTATGCCAACGAACAAAGAATTTGAAGAATACTAAAAAAAACAGAAACGTGACCTGGACGCAGGTTTGGAAAACAAAGGAGTCGTGTCTCTTCACTTTACACGAATACTTTTTGATACCTTAACTTTATCTTGTTGTGTTCAGAAAGGATCTCACAATGGTGCAAAACACGACACTATGGTGTGCTTCTGGGCTCATGTCGGTCAGAACCAAGCAACTTTCTCAAAGGAGACTTTGCCCATCTTTTTAATGCGTAATAATTTAATAAATTCGTTCTCATAATGACCAGTTACCATAATGACCATAACGACCGTTCTCATAATTACCAATGCTGCTATCAGATATTTTATCAGCTCATTTTTATTGATCTTTAAGTGTCATTTTCGATAATCTGAATAATATGTGTCGGTTTTTTTTGTTTTTTGTTTTTGTTTTTTTGCAAAAAAGTGTTTTGGTGGTCTGATGGCCGTTGTTGTGCTTGACCATTGTTCAGTTTGTACAGAATCGGTTTGTACGTGCAAATGGCATCAACAGCAAACTCACAGCAATGAAAAATACAAAAAAAGTCTTTATCTTCAATATAAGGTTATCAGCTTTATTTGCTTTAAACTCGATATTTACTTTAAGGTAGGACTATCATAATGATTCTAGGTTGTAAGAGAACGTCTTGGCTACTTTCACAAAATGTTTGAACGTAGTACTGACTTGGTGATAGACCGAAATATCAAAAAAAATTTACATTCCACATAAAGATAAATATTTCAATTGAACATTTTTTAAATACACAAAGACTTACACAAAGGATCATCGCAAGTACTATAACAATAGGAAAAATCCGGATAAAATAACCCAGGCAATGGGACCACCTCATAAATGGATTGCGTACAAGGAGCATGGATTTAGGAAGAATCCCATAAATAAACCCCTCCTCCCCCCCCAAAAGCGGTCCATTTCAGTCCAGTCCCACCTATGGTCCCATTTTCGTTTGTATGACTGAATCTAGTAAACATTCCAACGGCTAAGCAATGTTCTTGTTTTTGATCCCAACTAAAACGCAAATTTTTGCTGACGTCTGGTCAACCTTTTTGGTGTCTCGTTGAACAGATGTCGGAAAATTGTACAGACGACGGAATCAACCAGAAAATCAACCTCCTTGTGTTATCGCTCACAGAGAACGGTAGCTATTGACGGGTCACTTCGAAAAAAAGACCAAAAAGTGGAGGATTGTCGATATCTAGATGGCGATTCTAATTTAATATTTTCACGAAGACTGTATAAAGTCGCTTTCCCGCAGTCTGTACAACGTCGAGAAATAGACGTTGTTTCAACTTCATTTGCAAGTCTTACGCAATATTAACTAGACGTCGTATTATCGATGTCTATCCAACGTCGGAAAAGTTTCTATAAAAAAAATCAAAATCTGACGTTGATCCAACATCGAGTGCGACGTCTATCCAACGCTGTCGAACGTCGCAATGTTTACTAGGAATGTTCTTCAGCAGACAAAGTGCTGGTAGCAGTCTACGCAATCCAATTCTCTCTAGCATAATTGCAACGCTTAAAGAGCAAAAAATAAAAGAATTTGACTGGACAACTACTTGGCCCTAGAAAGTATAACGCAAAAGAGAATTTTAAGTGTTTTTCTGTTCAATGGCCAAATGTGAATATTTTTGGATTGCAGTTGCATTTAGAATTGCCTCCAGTCCTTAGTCGGCATGAATTTAAGGCAGAGTAACACTTGATAGACGAAACACAATCTGAGAGAAAGTTGAAGAGTTTCAATGGGTAACTTGATGAAACGATGTTTAAATGAGTCTGCGATGGGCTGTGGTCTTATGCTGCGGAGTATTTAAATTGTCATCAACAAAAGGGACTGCTATTAAATGTAATGAACACTGTATTATTGTGCCATTAGCAAAGACTTGTTTAACTGTCATTGAAGCATCTGTCATTTGTTTTTTAATGTGGAGTTCTTCACCGCCCCCTCAAGGGCTTTGCAGTCAAGGAGTTGTCTCGGCTTCTATGGGGCCTTCATCAGCAACCCCCTGGTAGCCGTTATCAACACTATACCACACGTCAGGACGAATTCAATTTGATGTAAGTTAGCGTGAAGATTCACTCTTTGAAGTTTACTTATATCTCTCAATAATAGCACTGTATAATTACATGTTTGTTGATCTAAGAAGTCGTGGTCAGAGGGCGTTGCAGAAGGGTGACCATATTATTTGCAACCCGTGTTTTTGCCACTTTCAGGCTCTGTAAATGAAGTGTTTGAAGCGGGAGCTTGATATCTCTCTACAGGGAAGAAGCCACATAAAAGGAAGGTGGCTGGCTAATGTGTCAGCGTAGAACAATTCCACAAAAGCGAAACCCTACGTGATTTTTTCTCTCGTATCATGTGGGACAAAATGAAATACATAAATATTTGCTGAGACTGATACTTACAAAAGATTGAGAAAGTTAAATTCCTTTAAATGCCCTCAACCACACCCTGTAACAAGTATGGTCTTGAGGAGAAAAATGATTAAAAAGCGCAAAGTCAGGTAAATATTTTCGTATATGTGCCAAGTTAAGGTCACCTTCGTATAGATATTACTTTTAAGTGCGTATTTGGAATACCTTTTGTTTAATTTGATCGCTATTTATTGTAAAATCGGACAAAAAGGTATTGGTCGAAACGACGAGAACTGCGAAGATGGTTGTCGGCGACTGAAAGAAAGGGGACAAAAGGTCATCAAGTGCGGAGAAAACGTGATCAAGTGAAAAGGGGGATAGGACTGATGCAGGTGAAAGGGGGACACAACTACAGCAAGTGAAAAGCGGACATGATGTTATCACGTGAAAGGCGGGTTCGGGGGGTCAAGTGAAGTGATCGACTAAACGTTAACGGGCGAAGAGGTTGACGCGTGAACGCGTACGCGTAAAATGGCAGAAAAGCCTCGTCCAGCAGAAAGGACATTAGATAACATTTAAAAAAAAAAAACCGAAGAAAAATCTTCAAGTAAAGCGACGGAAACACTTTTACAATTAAAACGGTAGAAAAAAAGAAATTTAAGTTTTGATCGTCTTCGTTAAATTAAGACCCCCGTTGTCTTGAGAAACGGTCTTGTTTGGCCTGTTTCATTGTCCGTATAGCAAATTTTGGGTTACAAATGACTTAGCCTCTGTCATTTTATTATTTATTTAATTTTATTATTATTATTTTTAAAAATGAAAAGATAAAAATTGAAAGCAATATTTATGTTATTAAAAAATTTATGTGTAGTTACATGCATTTTACATAAAAATCCTACAAATATTTTTTAAAAATCTATTCTGTCTTGTCGAAATCAGGTGTTTGAAATTTTAAATGAGAATTAAGGCCAATTAAGGAAGAAATTACACGTGTGTAGTCACGCAATACCAGGGCATTTTCTGGTTTAATATTGGGCGGGAGGGAGTTTTTTGCTCTAAGTGGCAATGTTTTTCATAAGTTGTTAGCAAATGTTCATGAAGTACAACTGACTACTTTTTAGGATAATTTATATGGACTCTAGAGTGCCGCAATGAATTTCAGCTTTTCAGTTTCTATTACGGGCAGATCAAAAGTCTTAACTAAGAAATAGTCTCCTGCAGTTTACATTTTGGGGGAAATGTAGAAAAAATGAGTAGTTAGGTTCGTGTGTAAGTGAATTTAACAATTAACCTATCGAAGTGTTGAAAAGATGTTCAACATTTGGTTAAACTTTGTGGCTCAGAACATCTATTTTCATCACCGTAAGATTCCTCTGCCTTTTAATTATCACCACGGGACCGTCAGGCAGAATGTAATTTTAATGGATGTAATATTTTGTGCGATGCTTTGCTTTGTAGCTTCAAACCGTAATTCATTGTAAAAACTTGATATCAAATTGATTTAAATTAAAGTGGAAAATTAATGGTAATACTTTCTCTAAAATAGTTAAAAACCAAACCTTGCGTTTTTTAGTTTTGCAGTTTATTTGATGAGAACGATAGCTGTATATGACTTATTTCAGTTCCCCAGTAAACATTGAGGCATTGGATAAACGTTGGATGGACGTCGGACCCGACATCAGATCAGTGTTTGGTTTTAGTTGTTTATGGAAATCGAAACAACGTCTACCAACAACCTTGGAACAGACATCGGACAAGCGACGTTGCATAGACGTCGGAAAATATTAATCTAGAATCGATGTCAGGACAGAGTTTGGTCACCCCACCGCCACATTTTCCTCACCCTTGGGTCATCTGGTCACCCAGGGTATTCATCAAGTTAATTTCTATAAATGTTTTTTTAAAAAGTGAACGCTGACGAAGAAAACATAAAGAAGTTTAGGGCAGATAAAACATTTAAGTTCGCGACAATTAAGAATTGTTAGGACCGGACAAAAATACACAAATTCAGCACGCGCATTCAATAAAAATTTAATTAAGCTCACACTCAATTTTTGTCACGCCTTAAAAAAGGATAAAAGTCTATATAAGCTTATAAACGATTGTGCTTTAAATAAAGATTAAATATGTTGATGAAGTTTTCACTGTGTTGCATTTATTTTATTATTTTTCTCGTTTTTAATATTTTACCATTTTTCCGTTACCAGTTTTCCTGCCCTCTTAAAATGGAAAACTGTCATCTGCCTCTAGCTTTCCTCCGCACATTCGGTTACCTGCTTGCTTTTTTGTGACCTGGTCAACTACCCTCCCCCCCTTCGTCTAATCTGATGTGGCGTCCATCTGACCCCCCCCCCCTCTTGTAAACTTACAAGAAATGATTGATATATGTGTTCATTTTCGTTTATCTTCGCTGACTGATGCGCAATTAACAGTGTAAGCACTTGTAAGAAAAGATCGGTGAAAAGAATTAGACATGAACTCAAGTACAATCGATTGCAATCCACTTGATCTATCTATTACTATGAAATTGAATTTGTACCCTAGTGCAATGAATTGCAATCCAAGTAACCGCATTTTGTATTCTGTATATGTATTTTTTTTAAATAACACTACGAGTCTTACCTTGAAAATTAGACATGCTTGAAGGTTGCTGAAATTTTTATTGGTAGTTAATAACGATATTGTAAAAGTGTTATCCTCTGTAAGCAGAAAACAAGAAATACTACTCTATTTTGGCACTTTTACTGTATCATTCTAATTGGTATAGGGGAAAATGACCGCCTTACTATATTGGGGGTGGGGGGCAGCTGACCGGGTTGCAAAAAAGAGGAACAGTTGACCGGGCGCTGATTACAGGCAGCAGATGACCAGTGTGGTGTACGGCCTTAAGTGCACCGATCTGCTTTACTTCCTATATTTCCTTCTACACGCTTTCCAAGTTTCGCAAAATCGCAAAATGAGGAGGGACACAAACGGACCTGTGGGTGTTTTTTTGTCTGAAATACACCCCTGTGGAGTGTATAATTTTGCTTAACGATACCTACTCAAAAGTGAGTTGTGTATAAAAAGTAAACATGGTCAGCGGGGTGTGTCATTGGCAGAAACGGATGAGAACAGGTGCAACATTTTTATAAATGACTTTTTTAACACGTGACAAGATTTTGGCTTGCAAGGGCTACATGAAATTGTGCGAGCTGCCGTTGGTATCTTTTTTGTCTTGACAGCCATCGGATTTCTTGTGTCATCTCCTCCACTGGCACAACGGGCCCTAGGGTCACGAAATTTGGGGCTTAGGTAGAACTTGAAATGAACGTGTGCATGACACTTTTTATTTACACCTTCGATTTCGTTTTGTTGTTTAAAACGCCATGTGAAAAGAGTGTATTTTTTTGTAAGTAAATGCGGAGCATTTAACGCGCGGCACAGAACACACAGTTGCTCAGCTTTGTGCGAGCTCTCACTGCATAAATAGATAACACGGCGTATGCCTGATCAGTCAATGAAACCTTAAGTCCAGAAAAACCAAATACTACTCGGCTTATAAGACGTATTCAAGTTGTGTTGTTTGCAATATATTATTCAAGAAATAACCCATTGAAGGAAGTATTTTTGCGTTTTAATTTTGTCAAGTGTTTAACATTTCGCCAGCGAAATGAGGTGCTAGTTTAATTGAAATCTTTGAATTGTTCTATTATGCAACGATTTCTTTTCAATATACGCCTCGTTAAAACATTTAGAAAGTAAAAATTGCAAGCAATATGCATATGAAAGGTAGCTGTCTATTCAGATTTTTTTCAGAAGTTGTGTTTGAACACCTTGTAGTATATTAAGCATTGTTGTTTAGCAGTTAAAGTTTATTTACTTAAATCAGGCTCATACTTATTGTGCTTTCTACATTACAAGTGGCACATTTGTGTACTGTCATTTGATGCCCTCATCGTCCGTTGTAGAAGTAGTAGCTCTTTTAACTTATAAAGTGGCTCAACTGTCATAGGGTTAGTTGTTCCAGTAGCTGGGGTAAGTTCAGCCAAACGTTATTATTTTATGAAAACCCGTTTTTGTCGGTAGTATGGGTAAGTTGATCCATTTTTCAATTTTTAAGGATTTTTCAGAAAGTGAGAAAGCAATCTTGATCTGCTTCGCATCGAGGCAAACTGCATTACAAATGACGCGCATATGGAACTATCACTTGCTGGTTCCAGGTTGGATTGTTGGCGATGGATTAGTTAACCACATAGGCACCGCCAGGACAGAAGTTCGTGAAAATACGGAGTCAAGAAAGTTGGGAGAAATAAATTTACTAATTTTGAGCAAAGATATTTGCCGTCATATAAAAGACTTTGTGCCATTTGTGGCTACAGTCAATAAAAAAATAATGATAGTTTTGATTTTCAGAAAATTTTACTTTAGAGATGAAAAAAATAAATAGATGCCTCTTACTACTAAAGCACAGTATTTAACTCCATTGCACCAAAAGCATGCTCACATCAAGGTTGGGGTGAATCAATCCCCCCCCCCCCTGTGCTCAACTTACCCCGCTTCCCCTATATATAGGCTTCAATGGCAATATTGCAATGCCCAATTTTACATATAAAATTGAAATAAATTTCAAACCAAATTAGAGGAGCGTCAACTATATATGCTGCACCATGTCTCTGTCAAAGTTGGTTATCCTAGTCCTAACCTCCTCAGACCAGTTAGTCGGACAAGTCGGCGGAGCAGAAAAAATACGTACATACGTACGTACAAATTCAATAAACTATAGGGATTGTAAAACCATAGTACAACTTTTTAGTTGAAATGCCAATGCCTAGTTCATGCTAAAATACGGGTATTTGTCGGAACTGTCGTACATGGCTTGTTTCCCAGCACTGAGCAATTGAGAAAACAAGATAATCTTGAAAACGCCTGCCAAGTTAACATTTTTTCGTGAGACAGCCGCTCAGTTTTTCCAGTTATCTAAGAGCGTGAGATGACGTATAATAATTCAAACATTGTATAATGGTTATGTAACCCCAGTGAATCACTAAGTAAGAAAAGTGTTACTCTGTGTGCCCCACAAAAATGGGAAAATTGGTAATTTTCAGTAAAAAGGGCAAACATCATTTCGCACTTATTTCAAATTTAGCATTCCGCATTCATTAGAAGTCATTTAAAAAAAAACCTGGATGGGCCTGTTGTATTGAACCAGGCCATCCGTAGGATGGGCCCATCCAATAACAGCGAGGTATTGATTTACCCCATCTTCGTTGTTTTGCGCAGCTGTAGCTTTAGCACATATTTGGTCATTGAAATAGCACATATTTTCTTCTCCACTTAAAATGGGAACAAATTGCCTTGTGTTGTGACCAGGATGGGCTGTTTTAATGGTTGATGGGTGTAGGATGGGCCCATCTTATAGCTGTAAGCCCTAGAAACAACACATAAAGAATCTGTATGTGCTCAATCTACAGTCAGATGCATAGGAATACCCGATCCATAGAAACAGCACATCTGATTAAGAATATGGGCCAAATCTACAGACAGTTGCATAGGAATACCCCATCCATGGAAATAGAACATGCAAGAGGCCGGCTAATATTTTAAAATGCTATATATCACGCTGACCCCCCCCCCCCCCCCCCGCGGAGGGTTGGGGGGCACTTGTATCAAATATGGTAACAATGCGCGTACAAAACAACGCGGAAAAGCTCTTAACAAAAAATAGAGACTGGGTAAAATTGTCGAATTTTCCCCGCTTTGCCTATAATAGGGGGAGGGGTAAAATGATTATTCCATTAAAAACAAAAATTATATTGTAATTAATTGAAGATCTGCAGCCATTTCAGGGTAATTGAATGAACATATCCTAAATCCCCATTGCTCATTGCGAAATTAGTAATGCCATTTAGTAATCAGATGTCCTTTTCCGCGTTTTTCCAAAAATAGGGGGAAATTTAGAGACGGGAATTCCGTGTGTAGGAGCTCTTTTTAAATTCGATTTACGCGCATGGTAGTCATTTTGTATGGAAATGCCCCGCCCCTTCCGGGATCGAACCACATACTAAGTGCCATAATGCAACAGGGGAGAGGGAAGAGAGAGAAGCTGGGCAGAGATTATAGCTGACTTTTCCATTAAATAATGTTAAGTGTGGGTGTTAAAGCAAAATGGTAAGTGGATAATTAAATGTTATAAATGTTCTTCTCGGGCTTTTATTTACATTATTTTCCTTTTAGATGGGTTTCCCTTTGGTTAGATTTTCCACACAATAGAAACTTTTTTCTCGCTAATAGAATGAACCCTATCCCGCCTTCCATCCAGCCAGCCAATGAGAATGCAGATAACACAAAGTGCTACGTCACTGAAGCTGTCAATCATTCCCTTTTAGCCCAAAATAGGTGGTGTCAACTCACCCAGGCTTGTAGGGGCTGGATGGGAGGGAGGATAGACTAAAAGTGGAGAACGCGAATTGCGCTTTTACTCGTAAAAGCTCGTTTTACGAAATAAAACGTTAGTTTTACTTCGCAAAAGCTTAGAATTCGCTTATCTCCACTTTTAGATGGGACCATTCTAAAGAAATTGCGTGAAAAAGGACGCGAATTGCAAATACTCGAAAGAGTTTTGCGAAATAAACTTGTTAGATGGGATAGAATTGAAGTTAAATAAAATCCCAAATCTAAGAAAGTTTGCTTTATTTGATTTCCAAACAACCCTGATAGGGTAAAGGAGGGGAACCCTCTTTGCCCATGAAGGGATCTGGTAACAAATAGAAAAAATTCTAAGTAACGGTGTCATAAAGTCTGAATAAACTTTATGCTGACTGACTGAGTATCCTTTACCATCCCCCTCCTGCCTCCCACTGGATGGATCCCGACCTGGGATACTCTAAGCTCTGAGTAGAAGATAACAATAATACTGATTTATTGTTTTTCCTTCTTAACAAAAAGATCGTAACCTTGTAAAGGCTACCATGGAAAATAAAACTTGACACAGCATAATTACAAGTGACTGTGTCTTACAAAAGCATGCTAAATATTCTAAGACCTTGGGTAAATGTTAGAACTGCTCTAAATCATTACCACTTCAAAACTTAAATTTTTGCGAAATTGACTGGCAATTTCGAGAAAATTAGGTGACTAGAAGCTTAGAACACTCACAAACTTGGATTGGAATCAATCCTGGTGATAAAAATCACTAAATGCCGTTGATTTTACAACTAAGCCCATAATGGTACTATGGGCCTTGGTCACATGGTCCCTGTGACACAGACCCTTGATGACCTCTGGGCTCTCAGTAAGGCCCGGGACTGCGGGAACGCTGGGTCGGGGAGAACTGCGTCTCCCCCCCTTTTTCCTTGAGTCAAGGAAATTTCTGAAGATACTGAGGCCAGGGTGTGGATCACAGTGATCATATGACACTAAATCAGTTCTAGGATAATTCGAGAAACTAAAATCCGAAAAAAACAGTCCGACGGTCTATACGGTAGCCGACGACGTGAAGTCGGCCGAACTGGGATAAGGGTATGTCCAGCGGGGTAGTGCACCGGTTATTTTTTAGGCTTGAAGTGGCTGGTAGCACGGTTCTTGACATAACCTCCCTTTTGCTTGCCCTTGCCTTTGGGTCTGGGCGTAGGCGATCTGTAACAGATTGACAATTAGTTAGTAATGGTCGTCTCCGCAGCTATGAATGGGCCCAGAGAATAGAGGCCTGAGAGTTCATCTTGGGAGAAGTCTTTAAGATAATACTTAACGAAGGAATTGGGAGAAGCCCAGCAACCTGTTTTAAGTATATCCGACAACGACACATTACGTAGTGCTCTAAGCGAATTTGCCACCTGCCTGACTTGATGGGCTTTCACTTTTAACTCTGACTGAAGGACTGTGTCTGATTGTGCTTCGTCATACGCTGTCATAATGACCCCTTTTATGTAGTTTGAAATAGATTGCTTAGAGAGGTCTTTATTGAACTTGGGCATATAGGAGATAATAAGGGCTTTTTGATTTTTTTACCTATATACCTCCGAAAGTTCTAAGTATAGACGTAAGGCTTTGACGGGACACAAGGAGACTAAGTCCTCAGAGATCTGTTCCTCTGGTAGGGATGGTAAGTTGATGTGACTGAAAGTGCCCATCCCATGAGTAATGATGTGGGTTTTGCCCATGAAGCCGGCCCTAGGGACGAGAGTGATGTTTTTCCACTCCCCGTTCTCTTTGCTTACCGTCCTGTCTAGGGCGTGTATTTCGCTCCTCCTCTTGCCGGAAGCGAGGGCTAGCAAGAAAGTAAACCTTACCGTAGCATTTTTGGCTGAAATTACATCGTTCCCAAAAATGTCCGGGCGCTGAAGGTACCTCAGTACTAGGGACAGATCCCATTGTGCGACGTTCGATGGAGTAGGGGGAGAGTTTACCTTGAAATGACGAATCAATTGAGAGATAGACGTGTCATCCCCTGGGTCATAGCCCTTAGAGGCCTTGAGCCTGGAGCCTATGGCTGCTCTATAACCTTCAATGGAGCTTACCTTTAAACCTTCGTTTGTGAATAGGTGATCTAAAAAATCTGCTATCACTGAAGGAGAGGCCTGGAATGGGTCTAGCTTAGACTTATTACACCAGGATGCGAATTTGTTCCATTGAGACCTGTACACCTTGGCAGTAGATTGTTTGTGGCTGTTTACTATTTTATCTACTATGTTCTGTGAGAAGCCTTTCTTTTTTAGGAAGGACTGGTCAGGCACCAAAGGTGTAGGTTCAATAGGTGAGGGGCTGGGTGAAAATGATGCCAATGGGGTTGGAATAGGATTTCTCTGTGGCACGGGATTGGAGTCGTCTTGACTATCTTGCACCTGAGGAGCAAGGTAAACCAAGGGGCCTCCGGCATCCGCGGGGCTACCAGTAGCAGGGCTCGTGGGCCCAAGTCCAGTACCCGTTGTAGTACCTGGGAGAGGATTGCCTGTGGCGGGAAGGCATAGAGTACCTCTTGCAGTGGCCATGGACAGCTGAGGGCATCTATTGCCCACGCTGCTTGGTCCGGGCATGGGGAGACATACCTGGGTAGACGTGTTGTTACTGCATTGGCAAACAGGTCTAGCGTTGGGGGCCCCCATGGTGACTGGATCGTCACCCACTGAAAGGACTGGGGGGCTAGGCACCACTCCGTGTGGATTACCTGGCCTACTCTGGAAGCTAAATCGGCCAGTACATTGAGTTTTCCCGCCAAATGACGCGCTGAGAGGGTGATTTGAGATTGGCGAGCTAAAGATAGGATCTTGTAGGTCAATATTGATAGAGGGAGGGATCTGGTCCCCCCTTGCCTGTTTAAATATGCCACGGCTGTTGAGTTGTCTAGGAGAAACAGAACACTCCTGCCTTGGAGTCGGTCGGACAGTCTGTTCAGTGCTATCCACACGACCCGTAGTTCCAGCCAGTTTATGTGGTACTTTTTGAAAGAGGGGGGCCATTTGCCCTTCCACATCTGGCGTTGGCAATGTATACCCCATCCCCCTTGGGATGCATCCGTTTGGAGTTCTATTTCCGGGGGTGGGGGATGGAAGGGTGTGCCCTCGTTTAAGATTTGTGGATTGGTCCACCAGGATAGGGAGGCCAGGGCAGCCTGTGACACGGTCATTTTTGCCTGAGGGTGCCTCCCCTGTCTGAGGGCCCTCCTTACCTGTCTTTGGAAAGGTCTGTAATGTAAGCGGCCCAGGGGAACTGTCCGTTCCGTGGCCACTAAGAGACCTAGCAAGGACTCCATGGGATGCAGTCTTACCTTTTTTCCTGCCTGAATCCCTCGTATGCCCTGCGTGATCTTTTGCTGCCTTTCTGTTGTAGGAAAAGCTCTCGCACTTACCAGATCCCACCTTTCCCCCAGAAAGACGATGTCTTGCTTGGGTGCTAGTTCCGATTTGGGGAGATTGACCACTAAACCTACCTGTAAGGCTTTGCGCACTAGTGCAAGGGTCTGGCGGTGGGCCGTGCCCTTGTCTGTGTGTGCCAGAAACCAATCGTCCAGGTACTGGAACACGAGCATACCTTCTAACCTGGCCCATGCTTTGAGTACTTTCATAATTTTTGAGAATACGTACGGGGCCGTGGAGAGGCCGAAAGGGAGTGCCCGAAACCAGAATCTTTTTGAGCCTATTTGAAAGGCTAGAAACTTTCTCGCTGATCGATGCATTGGAATGTGGAGATAGGCGTCTGAAAGGTCTATGGATGTGCCCCACATCCCTTCCTGCAAGCTTTCCTTTATGACCTGAGCGGTGTCCATTTGAAAGGAGGTTACCTGCAGGAAGTCGTTTAGGGCTGACAGATCTATGACCAATCTCCAACCCCCCGATTTTTTGGGAACCAAGAAAACCCTGCTGAAAAATACTGGTTGGTTTTCTGGCACTTCTTCCACCGCCCTTTTTTCTTGTAGACTTACGAGTACTTCCTGTAGGGCTACATCCCTTTCTGAGTCCCGCGGGTAGGAGGTGACAAGGGAGTGAGGGGCCTTGTGGGCAAGGGGGATAGACGGTGGAAGGCCCCTCCCCTCCCGCTTGAACGGTAGGGGATAACCGACCTTCAACCATCTGACCACGCGGCGGGGGGCTCCCATTTCTGCCCATTTCTGCCAAAATTTGCCTAGCCTTCCTCCTACGGGAAAGGATGCGTTCAAAGCTAACAAATTTTCTAAGTTTTCTGAGTTTAGAAAAGTATCGCCAGGAGACCAGGGAGTCTCTAGGCGGTACTTTGGTTGGCTGCTACCTGTTAGGTTGTGCTGACTGCCCCTCCGTCTTGGTGCCGTTGTTTGGCTTCTGTTTCTTGGGAGGAGGAGGCTGTGACTGCGTGCTGGGTCTCGCTTGATCCACGGGCTGCCTGTATGGTCTCTTGCGTTTTGGCGGGTGCCGGAAAGACGCTCGTGACATACGAGACATGAGTGCGTAGTCCTGCGAGAGAGAGCGGCTTTCTTGGTTCACACGTTCCACCTCCGCCGGGGGAAAGAGTTCTTTCTGTCCAAGGATGGGCGCATGCCGCAGGTCTCTCAGTCCCTTCACGCTAGACCAGCAGTGCTGGAGAAACGCATCCCGCCGGAGGAATACCATGGATGTCATGAGGAAGGTGGACAGTTTGACTACATCTCTAGTCGCTAGAGCGAGGCATTCCAGAAGTTTAAAGGCCACCGGATCGTCGAGGTGTAGGCCCTCCCAGCGTGTCTTTAAGGCTTTCAGGGTGTGGTCCTGGAAAGACATGATATTGAGTATGTGACGGGAGGAAGACTCGATGGTCCTGGCATCCTTCTCTACTAATGGGATGTCCGAATCGCTCCTAACCGATGGCATCCAAACTGTCCTCTTCGCCGGCTGTTCGAGTGCCTCCAGGGGTACTAAGTCATCAGAGGACCTGTACGGGCCCGGTCTCACCGCACAGTGCTTAGATGCGTGAAAGCGGGAGAGAGTGCGGCCCTCGCTGGCGTCAAGCTTCTTAAACTCTTTGGTACGGACTGTAATAGCGTTGGCAATCCCTTCACTGGTCGAGAGTGCTACAAACGAGTCCTGCGGGGGCAACACTGTCTGTGAGGTCATTCTTATGGGCGAATCTTCCTTGTCGAGACCTGGCGACCCAAAGGTGACGTTAGCCAGCCGCGCAATTTCTTTGACAGCATCCCTGAACGGCACGTCCTCGGGGGCTATGGTAGATGACGCTCCCGAGGGTGTGGGCTCTTCACTGCGGGGGGTGAGGTCCGGCGGAGAGGGGGTTCTGATGGGGCGTCTGCCTGCTGCCGCCGGATCTTTCCAGAGCCTCTGACCGCTACCCGGAGATCTAATGTAATCCATCTCTCGCAAGGGGAGGCGGAAGTGGGCAGAGGGGGGGTTGTCATCTGTCGTCCCCTCCGACTCCTCGCCCTCGGACTCTTGCTCCTCCGAATCCCGACCACTGTCGTTCCCTGGCTGTTCTGCGGATGGATCAGTCGGTACTTCCCCGGAAGGTGTGTAAATTTCCCGTTCTCTGTTGAGAGGGACTGCCGAGAGGGGCGATGTAACCGATTGCAGGTCGTCATCATCCTCTTGAATCAATCTCGACGCCTGTCCCGACGGTGGGATCTCCGAGGAATCCTCATCACTAGCTGAGCCCGACTCTGCCAGCGTATTTCGACGTGCCAGCAGGGGGGGTGGGTGCGGGGAGGAAGCGCGGTCCTCTGGGGGACGAGAGATCGTGGCCGATGGCTTATGGCGTTTTCTCGGAATCGGCGTAGATTCCTGGTTCTGGAGACGCAATTGTAACTCTTGTAGTTGTTTCTGCATTTGAGTTTGTAACGCTAAAAAGGCTGAAAACTCCCCTGCCAGGTTTGGAGATTGGGTAGAGGGAGATGGCTCGATCTGTGCCGGGATCCCCAACTGACCAGCCGCCGTTGTAAACGAGGCTCCCGACGCCGTATGAGTGACCGTCACTAGCTCCGGGGACTGAGACTTTGGTTGGATTTCAGACTCTGGAGGAATCGCCACTGTGGGGGGAGAAGATGCCCACGCTCTCCGCAGCACTTCTCGTTCCCCTCCCTCAGGGATATCCACCTCGGCTACCGTTTCTGCAAAGGCCTTGGTTTTGAGTTTCTTGGCTTTTTTGCCTGTCACGGGCACGTCAGACTCCGAACCTAAGTCTATCCTAACCGGGGTGGAGACTTGATCCAGGATAACTGAGTTGGCTTTCCTCATTGTCTCTTCAACAAAGTCCTGGGTGATAAACGGCGTAGAGGAGAGAATACGACGGCGATCCCGTCTACGGTCGTTTCGTGCCCTGTTCTTATAAATCAGTTTCCAGTCGTCTGATGTGAGATCCTGGCACTCTGGGCACGTATTGAGTTCGTCACAGAGGGGCAACCCACTATTCCTCCGACACCGATCGCACACCGTATGAGGATTCCGCGCAGAGGGATGGTGGGGACACTGCAGTAGCTTAGGAGGCGAGCGCAGGGTGGCCTCTGTCATATCTGAAAGACAAGCAGAAAAGAAGCCATAAGTGACTGCAACAGAATTCTGCAAGTAGACATATATATAACGCAACACTGACGGAGTTACTGCGACTTAAACAAGTGACCGAGCGTTGCTGGTGTTAATCACCTCTTTTTCTTTTTTTTTTTTTTTTTTTTTTTTTTTTTAACTGAACCAGAATAAATTCTGACTCTCTGACCGAAAGCAATGCTTTAAGGCGCTTTCTAGCTGCTTTCTAGGGAGGGGGACCATAATGGGCACAATTTATGGGCCCCAGTACCATAATCCCGACGTGGGCCTCGGTCCCGTGACCAAAAGAGGCTTCAGGCCAGATCCCCACATGGGTCTCGGTACTTAGTCCCGTGCCCATGACGGTCCCTGTCAGGGGAAAGAACCCGTTACGGGCCTAAGTCCCCGGTACCGCGACCAGGATGGGACTTGGGGGGGGCGAAATGGTCCCTGCCCGTCACGGAATCTCCAATCCCATAGCCCACAAGGCTAAGATGGGATCGGTGTACCGCGTACGGCACGGGATAGCCATAACGGTCCCCTGCGGTCCCCGAGTGGGTATCGACGCCAAAAAACGCCGGAAAACCGCTAGAAAACGCCGAAAAGCATTTCTACCTCCTGAACTGGGGTCAGAAATACACCACTGCTGGTAGACGACTGACCAGTTCCAAGGAGTAATAGCCAAACCCATGCCTGGTCATACCGCGATGACACAGACACCAGGCAAGGCCTAGAGTCTTAGCAGGCACAGCAGACTGAAAAGACTCAAACAACTCCTAGAAGCTGTGTGCTGGAAACTAGTAATAGATTCGATCCTGTAGACTTCTGTGGAGAAGAGAGGCACACTTCTCGGGACTGGGGAAAGTGTCACCGTTCCGTGTAAACTCACCAACTACCTGACCGAAGTACAAGATGCTAAAATCCTTGCTTAATCGTGGGCTAAATTAATCCACACAAGTACACAAGCAATATTAGTCCTTTAGATAAGAAATAAAGCCACTAAAGGCAAATTCGCACCTTGAACTAGATCCCTTTTTCCAAAAAATTGCGGAGCACACAGAATGGCGTGTGTTGACAACGCCACACTAAAAGGGAATGATTGACAGCTTCAGTGACGTAGCACTTTGTGTTATCTGCATTCTCATTGGCTGGCTGGATGGAAGGCGGGATAGGGTTCATTCTATTAGCGAGAAAAAAGTTTCTATTGTGTGGAAAATCTAACCAAAGGGAAACCCATCTAAAAGTGGAGATAAGCGAATTCTAAGCTTTTGCGAAGTAAAATACATTTTTTACAAAGAAATATAACGGTCCGTCCCATTACACCATCCGAATACATCTTTTGTATTAAATTATATCAGCGTGTTTCATGGGGAGAAACTGTATGTCCTGTTTCAATAGCCTCTGTATTGATTTAGCCCGGCCATTGGATGGGCCCATACAATGATGTGGTGTTTCAATGCTGGGGTGTTTCAATGCTACAGGGCCATTCACGTACAAACTGGTTACCCTTCCTGTCCAGGAATTTCTGTTTCCTGGTTCTTGTTTAATTTATCTATTTTAAGAATTTCCATTGGCATCAACGTGAAATCATTTGCAAATTCTCATGAAAGAATAAACTCTGGGTATTTCAGTTTGCAATATTGATCGTCTGCTTGATGCAATAGAATACCGTCGTAACTCCATGTTTCCGGTGAGTCTTTCATAGATTCCACCATTTGATGAAATAACGCGGCACTTGCTCGAACATCTTGGTGAGAAGACCCAAACTCAAAGTTATACAAACATTACTCAAATTCATAGTCTGAAGATTATCTAAACATTGACCAGGAGACGTGTAAGCAGTCAATTCGCCACTGTTTAGAATCGTCCACGAATTGGTCCCTTTGATACTTTAAAAAGCTTTGTTTATATCAAGCATTACTGATAAACTGCATCTGATGTAATACATGGTTTCACAAAAATTTAAAAGCAGAAATGGAAGAGATATTTACTCAATCATTCTGCTGATGACAGCAAGTGCTGAAGTGCTTTAGTATTAACAGGAGAATCACAGGTCTCAAGTTTTCATTTTTCGCATTTATTCCAGGTTTTTGAATGGTTTTGAATATCCAGTGGAAAATACTCTTCTGTTCTTTTTTGCATTTTAACTTTACAAACAATTTTTATGTTCGCCTCATATTATGTTTTTACAAATATCCAGAATCAGAGACTGAATGGGCATTAAGCAAATAGGTGTACCAATACTGTTTCTGGCTGAAAATGTGGCCGAGTTTTTTTTCATTATCGCTAGGTAGCATAAACATCATAACATCAACATACAATTGCTTCCCATCAATGCGTTTAAGAGGATAAATACTCTCCCAATTGCCAACACATGCACAAAGTGGGCAGTAGTTTTCATTAAGGTGCATAGCAATATATATTGTCTTATGCTTTCCAGGAAATGATGAGTGTAGAAAAATCACACCGTCTCGCAAAATGATAACAAATTTTATGTGGCGAGTAAGAAGTGTCCAGGTAGAGCATTAATAACAAACTTAAGGCTAAATAACCCATTAGTCTACAAGCCATAGGAAAAGAAACTGTGCTTTGCACTATTTCGTTTTGGTAAAATAGTATGAAAATAGTTTTCTGAACTGTTCGAAGAGATTATTTATTTGCATAAATACATAATTTAAAGCGTCAATTGAGATATATTTCGCGCTTATACTTTCAAGTCCTATATTTTTTCTGTTACACCAGGTGCTTTAAAAAGTTTGAAATTTAATTGCATTTTTAATGATTTTCCTGAATATTGTTTTATAACGTAGATGAACGCGCAATTTTAATCGTAACATTTTCACATCCTGTTGATTCTTTAAAAAAGGCCAGTCATAGTCGTAACCTATGGTGTAGAATACAACAACAGAAAATATAGAGGATATCTGTTATGGTAGGCATCGAAATTGTCTCCAAAGCTCCGCTTGAAGGCAACTTCGAGACCCATTCTGATTCTCCCAGTAGGATATATGGTGCATCTCAACTTTGGTTGTGATAATGGTGCTCTTTTTAACAAAATCCTTTAAATCTTGGCTTCTACAATAAGCCTTCTTAAATTTCCAGGTAAATATGCACACCTTTATGAATCGTTTGTGCATTATCGAAAACGCCACAGCACTGGCATGTTGTACTTTATGACATTATTATGATAAGCATGCAATTATGAATACTGAACAAAGTAAAATTATAGAAATTATCGTAGGACATGATGTTTTCAAAGCAATGAAATAAAATTAAACTGAGATTCATTATTATACCTTAAGATTCATTATTATACCTTATCTCAAAAATGCTTTATGAGATCTAACCCCAGTTCAAGTAATGATTAGCTACATTAGAAAATGCTTCAATATAAAGAAATGACAGGTAATTAGAAACACTAACGGTGTGAGAAATTCTCTGCAAGTTTCATTGAGCCTCATCGCGATGCCAGAAGAAACTTTGGGGCTTTTCTTTTGTTGTTAAGTAGCACAGTGATTTGTCAGACAGGACTTATTTCTTATGCGATTTATGACAGAGTTTATTATAATATCATAATATCGACAACTCGTACTACGTAGAGACTTTTACCTTTATTAATAATAAAAACGATTGCAAGATCTCAGCAAATGTATAAATAATCAACAACTTAGCCCCATCAGCAGAACGTCAGCACTTTTAGATAGATTCAACTATTAACCTCGAAAGATCACAATTTTATGTACTTTGTTATGTAGATACAAACACTGCGGGGGTTTTACGCATAGGTGTTAATGTGAAGATATAAGTCTTTTAGGACAAACCAGGTGTTGAACATTGACAGTGACCTTATTTAATATCTTCATGCGAAACATCACAGCGGTAATCAAAGATTTCAATGGCAATGAGTGGAAAATTCATTAGGAGCTGCAATTGTTTTAGGTGTAGACGCAGGTGAGCATCTCGAATACTTACAGTTGACTACTACATCTACATCTACAAAATAAAATGTGCCAATCATTTGCACAATATTTCATTGGTGATTAAAGAGTCATTCAATCTATAGGGATGAAAAAATGCCATTCTTCTATTTATCGAAATCGCATTGTCCTTGTCTCTTTTGAAACTTGAAATCCAATATAATGTTAATGTTAATATGGGCTATAGCAATGTTTAAATTTTTGAGGAGATAATCCATCATTCAAGTAAATGTGAAACTTTACTGTAAAATCGGTAATATATATATATATATATATATATATATATATATATATATATATATATATATATATATATATATATATATATATATATATATATATATATATATGCCCAGTCAGCTATATATATATATATTAGGTGACCGGTTAGCTATATGTATATATGTATGTATCAGCTGCCCGGTTAGCTCAGTCGGTAGAGCATCAGACTTTTATGGCCTAATGCGCTATTGAAATCTGAGGGTCGCGGGTTCGAGTCCCTCATCGGGCGCTACTTTTACTATTATGTTTGTATTAGAGAATTTAACATGCTGGGAGTGTATAAACGACCTTTCACACAAACAACAGATTGCGAACCGCGTGTGTTCATTTATCACAAATCAAAAAAAAAAGCTCGGAAAAAACCAGGAAAATACCATGATGTCTTTCGTTCTAGATTTTAATTTTAACAAAGTAACTTTCATATGAGCTAAAAATATTATAAGGGATCATGAAAAAAGACAAATAAAAAGAAGCTGAAGTGTTCTTCCAACTTTGTTGTTTCCTAGAAATGGAGCTTAAAATACTATTATACAATTGTGATAAGGTTAGAAGGATAGCATGCACTTTTGTTCAGGGGCGGAATATTCCAACTCGAGTGTTAACAAAACTGCAAGTCATCCTCCTAGCTATATCATAATTGTTCTGTTGCATTTTTATAGCCACAGGAGCTTAAATTAACGACTTGTTCTATGTTGACAATCACAGAGTACTTCGGTGATGCGACGCGCACTACACCGTTGGCTTTCCTTATGTTCTTCAGTACTTTCGAGCGTCGCTAGAAAATACTTGTAAACCGGTTGTTTGTATATTGTAATTTATTATTTTATTAGGAAATTCAAAGCGGTGTTTAAAAAGAGCTTTCAAATTCTTATCGATTCGCACACATTCTAAGGATGACGGATGTTGAACGAAACCACCCATTTCTTAGGTAAAAAGAACGTTTATGGGTATATTTAGCAATATCTCACATTTTCTATAACTTTTTATTGAACTAACACCTCACTTTCGACTCTCTCATTTTAAAAAAAAGATACTAGCGCTGAAGCATATGACAGTTAGTTTTGTTAACTATGTCACAGTCAGACTTATTTAACACCTCTCGTCACTCCGGACGGATGACATCCAAAGTGTCCGCTTTACAGGTTGTTCTAATGCTTCTAGAGGGATTATTGCATCCAAGGAAGTACACGGGCCCGATCTTACAGGACAGTGTTTCAAAGCGTGAAAGCGAGACAGTGTGAGCCCCGCGCTAGCGTCTGTCTTCTTGAAGTCCTTCGATCGCACCGTTATCGCGTTATGATCCTGTCTATGAAGGCATAGGAGCCACAGGTGACATTCGCAAGGCGTGCTGTCTCCTGGATGGCGTCTACAAAAGGCACGTCCTTTGTTATGGTAGAGGAGGTTCCGGAGAGGATGGCATTTTCACTGTGAGGCATGAGTTCAGGGAAGAGGGGTCCTGATTGGACGTATCGCTGCCAGTACTGGACATCTCCAGAGTCTCTGGCCACTCCGTAATGATCTGACACAGTCAGCGAGAGGGGGGGGGGTGACTGTGGAATGAACGTGTGGGTCTAGCTATCCGGAGGGGGCGAGAAGGCTTGTGTTTCCTTCTCGGCTGAAGGATTTCTTCCTGCGCTGTACCCGTTGTTGAAGTTCCTGCAACTTTTTCTGTAACTGCGAATGTAGGGACAGGAAAACCGAAAACTCACTGGGTAATTGCAGTAGCTGAGGAGGGGTAACAGTTCATCCTGTGCGGTAATTCCAACCCCGAGGCCGTATGTGTGAACATGACCTGCTCGGGCGATCTAAATTTAGTCTCTTAGTCACTAAGTGGCTTGCTGGGCTCTGGGGGGTAAGTTGCCAAAACTTTCAAGAGAAGTTCCTGTTTCTCCCCCTCGATATATCCAGTTCTGCCACTGCATTTGAGAAGGCTTTTGTTTTTGCGTTTTGGTCTCTTGTTGGAAGTTGCCGTGTCTGACTTCGAGCCAGTTCTCTATCCGAATCGGCGGACCTGACCTAAAATAACAGAACTGGCTTTCCTCGTGGTCTCCACTACGAACTCGGGTGTAATAATAGGCGCCGAGGAAAGAATTCTGCGTTTTTTCCGAATGCGATCATCCTTTGCCTTTCAGTTAATCACTTTCCAGTCTTTGGGTGTGAGGTTCTGATATTCTGAAGTATTCGATTTGTCACAGAGCGACAGGCCACTATTCCTCCTACAACGCGGTGGATTACGTGCTTTGGGATAGTGGGGGGTTAAACGCAATGCAAAAGCTTGGGCGGGGAGGGCAGGCTGGCCTCTGTCATATCTGAAAAGCAAGCAGAGAAGAAGCTATAAGATAACTCTAAGTGTCATAAGATAACTGTAATTGTCACCAGTAAACACACAATTAGACATATAATAACACTTATGCTACCACATCAAGCTTTGTGCAGTGATTAAGTGTGTTAAATCATCGTAAACTACTGTATATAGCCAATTCAGTTTAGACGAAAAGAAACGTTTATAGAGATATTCCCACCACTTCCCGTGGGCCATATTGGACGGGGCCGAAATTGGCAAGATTTTAGGGCCGTCATGCACTGTCCCACAATGGGCCCTTGTCCATCGCCCGCGGGCCGAAATGGGCTTCGTTATGTCCCCGTCTCACAACAGACCCCTGCTTTCCTGACCCATAAGGCCATAATTGGTAGGGGTGCCGTGTATGGTCCTAAAGAGTGCCATAATGGCCCCATGGCGGTCCCATAACGGGAACTGGCACAAGAGACGCCAAAAATCAGCAACCCATAGGCAGCATTTCTTTTCGCCTGGACAGCGACAAGAAACACTGATCCTGCTCTGCCAAAACTGATCGATCCTCTGGAGTGTAAGCTTAAGCAAGAACTGGCCATTTCTTTGATGACACACTCTATTAGAAAGTCGAGAAGTGAAACACAAAAAGTTTTGTTAACGCGTTTAACGTTTTATCCAAGCTAACGTCCACGCACCCCACAGAAGTAATGGTGCGTCGGCGGCTTGAACGCTAACTTTTCAGCGATTTAACATGCTGACAAACGGTAACTGAAACAATACAAATTGAAAACAAGCGCTGAACCCCAAGTACATGCATAAACGAATTCTATTTACAACACAGATTAATACTTGATCACTGATTGAAAGCGAGTATTTTACACCAAAAAAACGCTGTCATTTCGAGAGAAAACGGTGGAAAGCACAGAAGTCCTACAAAAATAACAAATCTTACGGAAAATAATGCAGCGATATTACAGTCTTCAACAAGTCACAAAACAAGATACGAGATTATTCACGACAGGAAACCATAGAGACGTAAGTAAATTCTTACCAAAAACTATTGGATTTCTCCGTACAATTTTCTAAGATTTTCATCCCATATTTTTTTCACCAACTTCTTACTTAACCTCATTTGAGCTTTAGTTACTTGTCGATTTTTAGAACCTGATTTTTTATCATTTTTAAGACCTTTTGGTCACGTTAAACCTTCCTTCCAGAATTGAAGACATTGCTAAAATCTCTATGAAATTTAACACTTAGGGCGGTTCCTCAACATCTCTTACCGGACCTAATCTGGAGTTCTGATTGGCCCACATCCTGATGGAGCCTTGCATATGGAGGAGGGATTGATTTTGGGTCAGCAGTGGCCCTAAATGGCCGTTCCCATAGGCGCATTCTTACCGCCCAATAACAACACGGTACTCCTTTCTGACCACAATGACAGGTGTGCAAAGGAGTGATTTTATGAAATGACAGGGGAACAGGACAATTCCCCCAGACAAATCCCCTAGTCAACTCCCCCCGGCAATTCCACCCGAACATTTCCCCCCGCAGGAAAATTCCCCCCGAGGACTGTTTTCTCCCAATTATTTTTCTTAATTTTTTGTACTTTTTCTCTTTTTCACAAATAATTGCCCTTGCAGAAATTTGTCGTTTCATCTTGTAATTGCAATAATTTCAAATATTTTACTTTGCCTTTCATGTGCTCAATTACAATTGCACAACAAGCAACTGGAGTGTTTGATCATTATAACTACATTCCTAGAGCAATGTTGTTCGTCCGGAGTACACTGTTATTCCACAGGAGAACTCGCGGCGATAGCGCCCTGCCATCGGAACTTATGGCGCTTCCTGGAAGTGCTTAAAAGCAACACAGCCTGACGACCGTCGTCTTCGGTCAAATTATGGGTGGCCACTCGCCCAAGCCACCACATCTTCCGTACGCCAATTCTGCGCAGCGCATTCTTCAAATAGTCCGCGACTTTGAAAACCGACAGAGTGTTGACTATTTGCATTGAATTGCCCACAACATCAGGTTTTAAATGGCAGAAAAGACCTATGTTCCAGACAGAAGAATTTTGTATTTTTGATTTTAAGGTGTTTTACAAATAAAGAAATGAAAGATACCTGGTTGTTTTATTCTTGTTTTGGCATTCAAAGTAAAATAAAAATAAAAATTAAGTAGGGGGAATAGTCCTCCGGGGGAATTGTCCTACGAGGAGAATTGTTCGGGGGGGGGGGATTAGACCCAATGACAGCATTTACCCTGGCCCACATCCACCAAACTTGCTGGGGGCTCCCGATCAAAGGGGGAGTCCGGAAAAAGAGGGAGATTCTATCTCAAGGGGGAGTTAAATTTAAATAAACAATACACGAAAGTACAGTAATAAAAATGAGATAAACGCATTTCAAATAAAACAATAAAAAATCACTAACAGCGGTTTTTACCCAGTCAGCTGAATAAAGCTTGGAGTTGATGCAGGCAATACTGACTGTAAAGACTCAAAAGAGCTCCACTCGATGTGTGCTGGAACCAGTACACATCGCCTTGTACATGATTTTCAGTCTTATATCTTCTGGTGGAAACGACAGGCACACGTCCCAAGACTTCGTGAAAATGTCACCGTGACGTATTAACTCAACAACTACCAGAAGTTACAACTGCTAAAAATTGCCTTTTCCATGAACCAACTTTCAGATATCGATATATTAGTCCTTTGTCAGTTAAATAAACTGAATTGCAAGCAAATTCACACCTTAGACTAGTTCCCTGAAGCAAGCAATTGTGGAGCACACAGAATGAGGTGTACTTGTAACACCACGCTTAGAGGGCATGCCCATATGTCATCAATGACGTAATACCAGAGGATTCCTTCATTCTCACTGGTTGATGGATAGTGAGCAGGATAGGCCTACTGCAAGTAAGTAAGTTAGTTACTTAAGTGCTTAGGGCACATTGCCCCATTGCAGCTCCATGACATTTTCGCCTCCAAGCAACGCTGTCTGATGCACTTCTTTCTACGGTGGCAATTGGGAGGCCGGTGTCTTCACGAATCTGGTTTATCCATTTCTTTGGCGGTCTTCCACTGGATCGTGAAGTCTTGTTTGTATGCTTGGTACACCATGTGTTTGGAAGGCTTCCTTGTGACGTGGCCGAACCAACCGAGTCGTTTCTTCTTGAGTACCTCTAATATTGTTTCAGTAACCTCGAGTGTCTTTAGGACTCTCTCGTTCGTAAAGCGTTCTCTTAGGGATATTCCGAGTATTGTCCTCAAACATGTCATTTCGAAGGCTTCTATTCTGCGCGTCTCATCCGACTTGGGAGTCCAGGTCTCTGATGCATACACGGCTATAAATAGTATTAGGGCCTTGTACAAGCGGGTTTTGAGCGCGCTACATATAGCCCGCTTGCTCATATGGCTTTTTTCAGTTGGCCGAAGGCTGAGGAGGCAAACGCGTTTCTTCGCGTGGCATCCTCTGAGCAGTCTGTTACTACACTGCCTAAGAAGACAGATTCTTGAACCTTCTCCACTTCTTTACCGTTTATCATGATGCTATCACTCGCAGATAAGATAATCTTACACTTAGCGCCATTTATTTTCATGTCCCATTTTGACATGCTGATTCAAGGCTGGCGGTCGATAGTTTTAGTTTGTCAAATACTGCTGAGAGTAGTGTTGTGTCATCCGCGTATCAGATGTCTACTGATAGGTTGTCATTCAACTGTAGGGATGTATCCCGATCTTTTAGTTCCTCCATCACAAATTCCAAAAAGATGTTGAGGAGTGTAGGGGACAAGAGGCATCCCTGTCGTAGTTCGATGTTTACCGCAATTCAGTCAGTGAGTTGACCATCAATAACTACCGCACATTCTATTTCCTCCTACAGAGCATCGATGATCCTGACTATTTTCGCATCCACACCCATGGTTAGCATCATTTTCCACAGTGCTTTCGTCCACACTGTATCAAAGGCTGCTGCTTTGAAGTCTACACAATTGAAGTGTAAGGGGATCCTGTGCTCTCTGTGCTTTTTCAATGACTTGCCGTACAATGAAGATCGGGTCGACTATACCTCTGTTTGGCCTAAAACCAAATTGGCTCTCCGTGGTAGCATCCTCTGTTTTGCCCTCCATTCTGCTGGCCTACTGTAACTTCAACAAAAAAAGTTCATTTCTATTGCGTGGCAATCCCCAACCGGAAGGAAACTCATCTAAAAGGGAAGATAAGCAAATTCAAAGCTTTTGAGAAGTGAAAAATCTTAACAAAAATTTATCTATTTTAAGAATTTCCATTGGCATCAACGTGAAATCATTTGCAAATTCTCATGAAAGAATAAACTCTGGGTATTTCAGTTTGCAATATTGATCGTCTGCTTGATGCAATAGAATACCGTCGTAACTCCATGTTTCCGGTGAGTCTTTCATAGATTCCACCATTTGATGAAATAACGCGGCACTTGCTCGAACATCTTGGTGAGAAGACCCAAACTCAAAGTTATACAAACATTACTCAAATTCATAGTCTGAAGATTATCTAAACATTGACCAGGAGACGTGTAAGCAGTCAATTCGCCACTGTTTAGAATCGTCCACGAATTGGTCCCTTTGATACTTTAAAAAGCTTTGTTTATATCAAGCATTACTGATAAACTGCATCTGATGTAATACATGGTTTCACAAAAATTTAAAAGCAGAAATGGAAGAGATATTTACTCAATCATTCTGCTGATGACAGCAAGTGCTGAAGTGCTTTAGTATTAACAGGAGAATCACAGGTCTCAAGTTTTCATTTTTCGCATTTATTCCAGGTTTTTGAATGGTTTTGAATATCCAGTGGAAAATACTCTTCTGTTCTTTTTTGCATTTTAACTTTACAAACAATTTTTATGTTCGCCTCATATTATGTTTTTACAAATATCCAGAAGCAGAATGGGCATTAAGCAAATAGGTGTACCAATACTGTTTCTGGCTGAAAATGTGGCCGGGTTTTTTTTCATTATCGCTAGGTAGCATAAACATCATAACATCAACATACAATTGCTTCCCATCAATGCGTTTAAGAGGATAAATACTCTCCCAATTGCCAACACATGCACAAAGTGGGCAGTAGTTTTCATTAAGGTGCATAGCAATATATATTGTCTTATGCTTTCCAGGAAATGATGAGTGTAGAAAAATCACACCGTCTCGCAAAATGATAACAAATTTTATGTGGCGAGTAAGAAGTGTCCAGGTAGAGCATTAATAACAAACTTAAGGCTAAATAACCCATTAGTCTACAAGCCATAGGAAAAGAAACTGTGCTTTGCACTATTTCGTTTTGGTAAAATAGTATGAAAATAGTTTTCTGAACTGTTCGAAGAGATTATTTATTTGCATAAATACATAATTTAAAGCGTCAATTGAGATATATTTCGCGCTTATACTTTCAAGTCCTATATTTTTTCTGTTACACCAGGTGCTTTAAAAAGTTTGAAATTTAATTGCATTTTTAATGATTTTCCTGAATATTGTTTTATAACGTAGATGAACGCGCAATTTTAATCGTAACATTTTCACATCCTGTTGATTCTTTAAAAAAGGCCAGTCATAGTCGTAACCTATGGTGTAGAATACAACAACAGAAAATATAGAGGATATCTGTTATGGTAGGCATCGAAATTGTCTCCAAAGCTCCGCTTGAAGGCAACTTCGAGACCCATTCTGATTCTCCCAGTAGGATATATGGTGCATCTCAACTTTGGTTGTGATAATGGTGCTCTTTTTAACAAAATCCTTTAAATCTTGGCTTCTACAATAAGCCTTCTTAAATTTCCAGGTAAATATGCACACCTTTATGAATCGTTTGTGCATTATCGAAAACGCCACAGCACTGGCATGTTGTACTTTATGACATTATTATGATAAGCATGCAATTATGAATACTGAACAAAGTAAAATTATAGAAATTATCGTAGGACATGATGTTTTCAAAGCAATGAAATAAAATTAAACTGAGATTCATTATTATACCTTAAGATTCATTATTATACCTTATCTCAAAAATGCTTTATGAGATCTAACCCCAGTTCAAGTAATGATTAGCTACATTAGAAAATGCTTCAATATAAAGAAATGACAGGTAATTAGAAACACTAACGGTGTGAGAAATTCTCTGCAAGTTTCATTGAGCCTCATCGCGATGCCAGAAGAAACTTTGGGGCTTTTCTTTTGTTGTTAAGTAGCACAGTGATTTGTCAGACAGGACTTATTTCTTATGCGATTTATGACAGAGTTTATTATAATATCATAATATCGACAACTCGTACTACGTAGAGACTTTTACCTTTATTAATAATAAAAACGATTGCAAGATCTCAGCAAATGTATAAATAATCAACAACTTAGCCCCATCAGCAGAACGTCAGCACTTTTAGATAGATTCAACTATTAACCTCGAAAGATCACAATTTTATGTACTTTGTTATGTAGATACAAACACTGCGGGGGTTTTACGCATAGGTGTTAATGTGAAGATATAAGTCTTTTAGGACAAACCAGGTGTTGAACATTGACAGTGACCTTATTTAATATCTTCATGCGAAACATCACAGCGGTAATCAAAGATTTCAATGGCAATGAGTGGAAAATTCATTAGGAGCTGCAATTGTTTTAGGTGTAGACGCAGGTGAGCATCTCGAATACTTACAGTTGACTACTACATCTACATCTACAAAATAAAATGTGCCAATCATTTGCACAATATTTCATTGGTGATTAAAGAGTCATTCAATCTATAGGGATGAAAAAATGCCATTCTTCTATTTATCGAAATCGCATTGTCCTTGTCTCTTTTGAAACTTGAAATCCAATATAATGTTAATGTTAATATGGGCTATAGCAATGTTTAAATTTTTGAGGAGATAATCCATCATTCAAGTAAATGTGAAACTTTACTGTAAAATCGGTAATATATATATATATATATATATATATATATATATATATATATATATATATATATATATATATATGCCCAGTCAGCTATATATATATATTAGGTGACCGGTTAGCTATATGTATATATGTATGTATCAGCTGCCCGGTTAGCTCAGTCGGTAGAGCATCAGACTTTTATGGCCTAATGCGCTATTGAAATCTGAGGGTCGCGGGTTCGAGTCCCTCATCGGGCGCTACTTTTACTATTATGTTTGTATTAGAGAATTTAACATGCTGGGAGTGTATAAACGACCTTTCACACAAACAACAGATTGCGAACCGCGTGTGTTCATTTATCACAAATCAAAAAAAAAAGCTCGGAAAAAACCAGGAAAATACCATGATGTCTTTCGTTCTAGATTTTAATTTTAACAAAGTAACTTTCATATGAGCTAAAAATATTATAAGGGATCATGAAAAAAGACAAATAAAAAGAAGCTGAAGTGTTCTTCTAACTTTGTTGTTTCCTAGAAATGGAGCTTAAAATACTATTATACAATTGTGATAAGGTTAGAAGGATAGCATGCACTTTTGTTCAGGGGCGGAATATTCCAACTCGAGTGTTAACAAAACTGCAAGTCATCCTCCTAGCTATATCATAATTGTTCTGTTGCATTTTTATAGCCACAGGAGCTTAAATTAACGACTTGTTCTATGTTGACAATCACAGAGTACTTCGGTGATGCGACGCGCACTACACCGTTGGCTTTCCTTATGTTCTTCAGTACTTTCGAGCGTCGCTAGAAAATACTTGTAAACCGGTTGTTTGTATATTGTAATTTATTATTTTATTAGGAAATTCAAAGCGGTGTTTAAAAAGAGCTTTCAAATTCTTATCGATTCGCACACATTCTAAGGATGACGGATGTTGAACGAAACCACCCATTTCTTAGGTAAAAAGAACGTTTATGGGTATATTTAGCAATATCTCACATTTTCTATAACTTTTTATTGAACTAACACCTCACTTTCGACTCTCTCATTTTAAAAAAAAAGATACTAGCGCTGAAGCATATGACAGTTAGTTTTGTTAACTATGTCACAGTCAGACTTATTTAACACCTCTCGTCACTCCGGACGGATGACATCCAAAGTGTCCGCTTTACAGGTTGTTCTAATGCTTCTAGAGGGATTATTGCATCCAAGGAAGTACACGGGCCCGATCTTACAGGACAGTGTTTCAAAGCGTGAAAGCGAGACAGTGTGAGCCCCGCGCTAGCGTCTGTCTTCTTGAAGTCCTTCGATCGCACCGTTATCGCGTTATGATCCTGTCTATGAAGGCATAGGAGCCACAGGTGACATTCGCAAGGCGTGCTGTCTCCTGGATGGCGTCTACAAAAGGCACGTCCTTTGTTATGGTAGAGGAGGTTCCGGAGAGGATGGCATTTTCACTGCGAGGCATGAGTTCAGGGAAGAGGGGTCCTGATTGGACGTATCGCTGCCAGTACTGGACATCTCCAGAGTCTCTGGCCACTCCGTAATGATCTGACACAGTCAGCGAGAGGGGGGGTGTGACTGTGGAATGAACGTGTGGGTCTAGCTATCCGGAGGGGGCGAGAAGGCTTGTGTTTCCTTCTCGGCTGAAGGATTTCTTCCTGCGCTGTACCCGTTGTTGAAGTTCCTGCAACTTTTTCTGTAACTGCGAATGTAGGGACAGGAAAACCGAAAACTCACTGGGTAATTGCAGTAGCTGAGGAGGGGTTCCAGTTCATCCTGTGCGGTAATTCCAACCCCGAGGCCGTATGTGTGAACATGACCTGCTCGGGCGATCTAAATTTAGTCTCTTAGTCACTAAGTGGCTTGCTGGGCTCTGGGGGGTAAGTTGCCAAAACTTTCAAGAGAAGTTCCTGTTTCTCCCCCTCGATATATCCAGTTCTGCCACTGCATTTGAGAAGGCTTTTGTTTTTGCGTTTTGGTCTCTTGTTGGAAGTTGCCGTGTCTGACTTCGAGCCAGTTCTCTATCCGAATCGGCGGACCTGGCCTAAAATAACAGAACTGGCTTTCCTCGTGGTCTCCACTACGAACTCGGGTGTAATAATAGGCGCCGAGGAAAGAATTCTGCGTTTTTTCCGAATGCGATCATCCTTTGCCTTTCAGTTAATCACTTTCCAGTCTTTGGGTGTGAGGTTCTGATATTCTGAAGTATTCGATTTGTCACAGAGCGACAGGCCACTATTCCTCCTACAACGCGGTGGATTACGTGCTTTGGGATAGTGGGGGGTTAAACGCAATGCAAAAGCTTGGGCGGGGAGGGCAGGCTGGCCTCTGTCATATCTGAAAAGCAAGCAGAGAAGAAGCTATAAGATAACTCTAAGTGTCATAAGATAACTGTAATTGTCACCAGTAAACACACAATTAGACATATAATAACACTTATGCTACCACATCAAGCTTTGTGCAGTGATTAAGTGTGTTAAATCATCGTAAACTACTGTATATAGCCAATTCAGTTTAGACGAAAAGAAATGTTTATAGAGATATTCCCACCACTTCCCGTGGGCCATATTGGACGGGGCCGAAATTGGCAAGATTTTAGGGCCGTCATGCACTGTCCCACAATGGGCCCTTGTCCATCGCCCGCGGGCCGAAATGGGCTTCGTTATGTCCCCGTCTCACAACAGACCCCTGCTTTCCTGACCCATAAGGCCATAATTGGTAGGGGTGCCGTGTATGGTCCTAAAGAGTGCCATAATGGCCCCATGGCGGTCCCATAACGGGAACTGGCACAAGAGGCGCCAAAAATCAGCAACCCATAGGCAGCATTTCTTTTCGCCTGGACAGCGACAAGAAACACTGATCCTGCTCTGCCAAAACTGATCGATCCTCTGGAGTGTAAGCTTAAGCAAGAACTGGCCATTTCTTTGATGACACACTCTATTAGAAAGTCGAGAAGTGAAACACAAAAAGTTTTGTTAACGCGTTTAACGTTTTATCCAAGCTAACGTCCACGCACCCCACAGAAGTAATGGTGCGTCGGCGGCTTGAACGCTAACTTTTCAGCGATTTAACATGCTGACAAACGGTAACTGAAACAATACAAATTGAAAACAAGCGCTGAACCCCAAGTACATGCATAAACGAATTCTATTTACAACACAGATTAATACTTGATCACTGATTGAAAGCGAGTATTTTACACCAAAAAAACGCTGTCATTTCGAGAGAAAACGGTGGAAAGCACAGAAGTCCTACAAAAATAACAAATCTTACGGAAAATAATGCAGCGATATTACAGTCTTCAACAAGTCACAAAACAAGATACGAGATTATTCACGACAGGAAACCATAGAGACGTAAGTAAATTCTTACCAAAAACTATTGGATTTCTCCGTACAATTTTCTAAGATTTTCATCCCATATTTTTTTCACCAACTTCTTACTTAACCTCATTTGAGCTTTAGTTACTTGTCGATTTTTAGAACCTGATTTTTTATCATTTTTAAGACCTTTTGGTCACGTTAAACCTTCCTTCCAGAATTGAAGACATTGCTAAAATCTCTATGAAATTTAACACTTAGGGCGGTTCCTCAACATCTCTTACCGGACCTAATCTGGAGTTCTGATTGGCCCACATCCTGATGGAGCCTTGCATATGGAGGAGGGATTGATTTTGGGTCAGCAGTGGCCCTAAATGGCCGTTCCCATAGGCGCATTCTTACCGCCCAATAACAACACGGTACTCCTTTCTGACCACAATGACAGGTGTGCAAAGGAGTGATTTTATGAAATGACAGGGGAACAGGACAATTCCCCCAGACAAATCCCCTAGTCAACTCCCCCCGGCAATTCCACCCGAACATTTCCCCCGCAGGAAAATTCCCCCCGAGGACTGTTTTCTCCCAATTATTTTTCTTAATTTTTTGTACTTTTTCTCTTTTTCACAAATAATTGCCCTTGCAGAAATTTGTCGTTTCATCTTGTAATTGCAATAATTTCAAATATTTTACTTTGCCTTTCATGTGCTCAATTACAATTGCACAACAAGCAACTGGAGTGTTTGATCATTATAACTACATTCCTAGAGCAATGTTGTTCGTCCGGAGTACACTGTTATTCCACAGGAGAACTCGCGGCGATAGCGCCCTGCCATCGGAACTTATGGCGCTTCCTGGAAGTGCTTAAAAGCAACACAGCCTGACGACCGTCGTCTTCGGTCAAATTATGGGTGGCCACTCGCCCAAGCCACCACATCTTCCGTACGCCAATTCTGCGCAGCGCATTCTTCAAATAGTCCGCGACTTTGAAAACCGACAGAGTGTTGACTATTTGCATTGAATTGCCCACAACATCAGGTTTTAAATGGCAGAAAAGACCTACGTTCCAGACAGAAGAATTTTGTATTTTTGATTTTAAGGTGTTTTACAAATAAAGAAATGAAAGATACCTGGTTGTTTTATTCTTGTTTTGGCATTCAAAGTAAAATAAAAATAAAAATTAAGTAGGGGGAATAGTCCTCCGGGGGAATTGTCCTACGAGGAGAATTGTTCGGGGGGGGGGGATTAGACCCAATGACAGCATTTACCCTGGCCCACATCCACCAAACTTGCTGGGGGCTCCCGATCAAAGGGGGAGTCCGGAAAAAGAGGGAGATTCTATCTCAAGGGGGAGTTAAATTTAAATAAACAATACACGAAAGTACAGTAATAAAAATGAGATAAACGCATTTCAAATAAAACAATAAAAAATCACTAACAGCGGTTTTTACCCAGTCAGCTGAATAAAGCTTGGAGTTGATGCAGGCAATACTGACTGTAAAGACTCAAAAGAGCTCCACTCGATGTGTGCTGGAACCAGTACACATCGCCTTGTACATGATTTTCAGTCTTATATCTTCTGGTGGAAACGACAGGCACACGTCCCAAGACTTCGTGAAAATGTCACCGTGACGTATTAACTCAACAACTACCAGAAGTTACAACTGCTAAAAATTGCCTTTTCCATGAACCAACTTTCAGATATCGATATATTAGTCCTTTGTCAGTTAAATAAACTGAATTGCAAGCAAATTCACACCTTAGACTAGTTCCCTGAAGCAAGCAATTGTGCAGCACACAGAATGAGGTGTACTTGTAACACCACGCTTAGAGGGCATGCCCATATGTCATCAATGACGTAATACCAGAGGATTCCTTCATTCTCACTGGTTGATGGATAGTGAGCAGGATAGGCCTACTGCAAGTAAGTAAGTTAGTTACTTAAGTGCTTAGGGCACATTGCCCCATTGCAGCTCCATGACATTTTCGCCTCCAAGCAACGCTGTCTGATGCACTTCTTTCTACGGTGGCAATTGGGAGGCCGGTGTCTTCACGAATCTGGTTTATCCATTTCTTTGGCGGTCTTCCACTGGATCGTGAAGTCTTGTTTGTATGCTTGGTACACCATGTGTTTGGAAGGCTTCCTTGTGACGTGGCCGAACCAACCGAGTCGTTTCTTCTTGAGTACCTCTAATATTGTTTCAGTAACCTCGAGTGTCTTTAGGACTCTCTCGTTCGTAAAGCGTTCTCTTAGGGATATTCCGAGTATTGTCCTCAAACATGTCATTTCGAAGGCTTCTATTCTGCGCGTCTCATCCGACTTGGGAGTCCAGGTCTCTGATGCATACACGGCTATAGATAGTATTAGGGCCTTGTACAAGCGGGTTTTGAGCGCGCTACATATAGCCCGCTTGCTCATATGGCTTTTTTCAGTTGGCCGAAGGCTGAGGAGGCAAACGCGTTTCTTCGCGTGGCATCCTCTGAGCAGTCTGTTACTACACTGCCTAAGAAGACAGATTCTTGAACCTTCTCCACTTCTTTACCGTTTATCATGATGCTATCACTCGCAGATAAGATAATCTTACACTTAGCGCCATTTATTTTCATGTCCCATTTTGACATGCTGATTCAAGGCTGGCGGTCGATAGTTTTAGTTTGTCAAATACTGCTGAGAGTAGTGTTGTGTCATCCGCGTATCAGATGTCTACTGATAGGTTGTCATTCAACTGTAGGGATGTATCCCGATCTTTTAGTTCCTCCATCACAAATTCCAAAAAGATGTTGAGGAGTGTAGGGGACAAGAGGCATCCCTGTCGTAGTTCGATGTTTACCGCAATTCAGTCAGTGAGTTGACCATCAATAACTACCGCACATTCTATTTCCTCCTACAGAGCATCGATGATCCTGACTATTTTCGCATCCACACCCATGGTTAGCATCATTTTCCACAGTGCTTTCGTCCACACTGTATCAAAGGCTGCTGCTTTGAAGTCTACACAATTGAAGTGTAAGGGGATCCTGTGCTCTCTGTGCTTTTTCAATGACTTGCCGTACAATGAAGATCGGGTCGACTATACCTCTGTTTGGCCTAAAACCAAATTGGCTCTCCGTGGTAGCATCCTCTGTTTTGCCCTCCATTCTGCTGGCCTACTGTAACTTCAACAAAAAAAGTTCATTTCTATTGCGTGGCAATCCCCAACCGGAAGGAAACTCATCTAAAAGGGAAGATAAGCAAATTCAAAGCTTTTGAGAAGTGAAAAATCTTAACAAAAAACTTGAATTAACACAAAACTTGAATTAACCCGTCAATTTAATTACCAACATAGAAGTGAATTACTGAAAATAATTTCGAAACGAGAGCTGTTTCACAAAAACGAAATATCAAACACTTGGCAAAAAAATATAAAACAAATTTTAGGGCTTTTTATTTGATTTTTCTTTGGAGACACGCTGATATTGAACTAAAGATCGTTTAGAGTTTAAAACCTTGCAAGAGACAAAATATGGTTTTGTTATTACCTTTATGAAACATCATTCCCTACCTCCTCCCATTCTCCACCCCTTAGCATTACGTCATGTACATCAGATTTACGACCCTATAACAATTCTACGCTCTGAAAATGCCCTCTTTATTGGGACAAACATACAATAATTGGACTCAACCCGAAGCTGATTATATGACATGCACTATGATTTAAATTTTGCCACATTAGATTTTGTAGCCTCGTTGTTATAAACCAACACAAAAGTTCACAATACTCAGTGTTGCTAATGACGTGAAACACGCACGCCTCAGTGCCTGCAGCACGGCCTGATGAGGTTTACTGCGTATGTAACACTTAACAATTCAAAGACTTGAAAAGAGTAGGTTGAAATTGTACGGACCATTCTTTCAAGCCCCCTTTTCTTGATAGTAGCCGGTCAATTTGTTCCTGCTTCTCCTCTGGCCATAGTGGCACATATTTGTACTTGATGTGAAGTTAGTCCACCGCCGCCGCGTAGCGCGGACTACAGTATTCGGGTCCATCCGTCCGTCTGCCCGTCCGTCTGTCAGTCCCTCCGTCTGGCGACACTTGGAAACACAAATTTGTGCACGCAATATCTCAGCCGCTATTCAACCCTCGTTTTTTATGTTTGCTACAGTGAAAATATATATACTGAAGTTGTGCGACGTTGCATTATTTTTTTATTTGACCAAAAAATGACGAAATGGCGACTTGGTGAAAATAGGCAATGTTTCTGTATTTCTGTTGCCTACAGTGCAACTTTTTGCACGCAGTATCTCAGCCGCTATTCAACCCTGGCTTTTGATTGTTGCTACATTGAAAATATATATATTGAAGTTGCGTGACGTCGCATTATTTTTCGATTCGACCATAGTTCGTGGCGGGGGACATTCATCAGTTTCACTGATAACTTGTTATTTTCGGCTTTGTTTTAAAAGGAGAAGTGAAAAAGTGATTTTTTTAAACAAAGCTGGTGCATTGCGCAACCCAAATAAATAAAAATGGATCAGCATTAGATAGAGGTCGCATCAGACGTTGGATCAACGTCGGGTTTTGATTGTTCAATGATGTCGAAACAACGTCTTCCTTCCGACGTTCGACAGACACCGACTATCACACATCTAATAAACATTGTATAAAGTTGCAAATGGAAGTCGAAACAATGTTTCTCTCAGGACGTTGTATAGACGTCAAGAAAATATTAATCCAAATCGCCGTCAAGATAGCCACAGTCATAGTGTGGTCACCTCTCCGTCGCAGTGCCCCCATGCTTGGGGTGAGTCACGTAGCATAATTATGTGTTAAGTCCATTTCCATGGCTATATTTCAATAGCAGGTGGGAAAACCTTGAGCGCTATTAAAATGCTCTTGCTTTTTTTTTTGTGAGTCCGACGTCTATGTAACATCATTTTTTTCGACTGCTTTCAAGCGTCGACGTCAACGTTGCATCAGAGACGTTGGTCAGAAATGTTGGTCAGACGTTGATCTAAAGTGGGAACCAATTACAACTAAAGTACAACCAGAGTTCATATTGTGGTTTAGTCGAGTCGACGACGCCAGCTCAAATCGACTTTGGATCGATCTTAGAACGTTTACTGGGTATTTTCATCTAATTTCAGTCTTTGTTTTCATTTATTATACAAACAGGTATTACACTTTGATTTGTTTTACTTAAGCAATCCAGAATAAGTCAGAAGTTGACAGAAAGACAGAGAGAGACACATAAATTGATTCTGAGAAAGAAGAAAAAGAAAGAAACCATCGCTCGAGGTAGTCTCATGGCTGTTCCAATCTCACACAACGTTCAGAACAATAGAAACTCGTAAAGGTCTTATCACATTGCTTAAGTCAAAAATCACAAGGCAAAGCTCTAAAGGAAAAATTTTGCTTAAGGAACTGTCGTTAGGTATTTTCCTTGTGCCCTTATATTAAAAGCTTAGGTATAAGAAAAAAAAAATACTTATTTGGGAGGCAAAAAAAAAAACGACTCTCACTTTTGTCTTAAGAAATGTGAATTGACATTAAATAGAAACAAGCAAATATAAGTATGCAAAAACGAATTCCGTAAATAGTATCTTTGCTGCTTAAATGCTAGTTAAGATTGCAGAGATATTGCGATGATATCTTAATACTAAGTGAAACATGTGGGGCATATTTAAGATGCTACGTGATATGTCAGTTAATAACGATGCAAGTTGCTACATTAGTATCTTAATTATATAACCTTTCAGATAGGAAAAAAGGTACAACTCTATCTTGGTCATCATCTTAAATTAATCAAAGCTTAAGCATCTCATAGATAATCAAAATATTTTTAGAAGATGACGTTCTGTCTTGGGGTCCTATTGTATTCTAAAGGGAATCGTTTTCTCTACAAATATAACGGTCCGTTTAAGGAAATTGAAGTCAAAATCGGACTATAATGACACTTCAATTATATCGCCATAAGCTGTAAAGATTTTGTCAAAGTTTCATTATGCCATGCCAGTAATTTACCAGCATTGGTTCAAAATGATGTAAAACATTTTCCACTTTAATGAGCAGTGATAAAGCCCGGCAGTAACAGTACATCACTGATCTGTACAAATCACCGTATCCATTTCACATAATCAGCGCTATCACATGTCCCCGTCTACAAATTCACGGTCAGCAGAGTGGAAGAGGGGGGAGGGGGAAAAGAGAAAGAGAACGAAAAGGCAACAGATGGACTAGGGCTGGGTGGCAGCTTTGTGGGACCCCCAGACATATGACTAATCATTCCCCACCAAGTAGACCCAGAGGGAACATGTTAATGGTCTACCTTAGGGGTTCAACCTTCCCCACTGATGTGCTTTCTGATTGCCACGTGCTTAAAATTAGTTAAACGTGGAATATAAAAGTGACCCGTGAGGCATACAATAACACCAGAATCTGTTCTCACAATAATTTACAAATAAACCTACCGGAATTTCTTCTCTGTCGATAAAGCTTACCTGATTTATTTATGACGAATAATTTACCATTAAATATAATAGCGTCATAGCGTATATTTTCTACGCTGATGTCAGTATTTTAACGTTGTTCTTTCTTTTTGTGCATTTTCAAAACCCTTTTTCCCGAATATAACATTCCAATACACAAGTCGAAAAGTTAATGTCTTTTCACACTGCTTAAGGCAAACGTCAAAAGTCATGAGGGAAAAAATATTAAGGAGAATGCTTAAGCAATCGTCCTTAAGGACTTAAGGCGTTTTCCTTAAGGACATAAGGCAAATGCTTTAAGACGAGCACCTTCCACTGAGTTTGGCTTACGTCATTACTTTCATAACTTGCGCAAAGTGTGCATTTCAGTCTCTTCCATTCATTGCAGGGAGGAGGGTACTTCCTATATGGTACAACAATAACATGGTAAGATCTTAATCACGACTATATGCCACGAGTGAAAGAAGTTGAAACAGCATCTTTTTAAAATAAATCTAACTCAAACAACGGGGTGATTACTAATCGAGCATCAAATTACTAGACGCTAGAAAATTTTTTAAAACAACAGCAATTATTGCAGGAAGATGAACCTGACCTTCACAAAATTTCATTTGTACACATCACGCAGGGTCTACGAGGAAGCTAGGGATCCACTTCCATAGTTGTGTTTCCTGTGTAAGGATTATAATGGTGTGTGGAGAACAATGCAAAAACATTGCTGTCTTTTAAATTAATTTACTTATATCGTGGAAATAAGCGATTGACATTGGATAAGTAACTTTTCTCACGCCTTAAGGGATTTCCTTAAGGCTTTAGACGTGTTCCTTGTGCCTTAAGGGCGAAAGGCATAAGTCAAAAGTCATAAGGGAAAATTTACTTATTTGTCAGACCAAACAGAAAAAAAGCAGAAAACTTGTGTTATGTCTGTTGACTACTGACTTGGGCAGTTTTCATTTCCTGAACCCCTGCAGGATAAAAAAGATGCAAGCGGTCCTGTTTCGAAATCGGCAGTCAGAGTGTATTTAATATTTTAAAAATGCTTAACTGGAATGTCTAAAATGCCGTAATTTTTCTCTCTTTTCTTTTCATTCACTATAGAATTTTGGGCTGAAGAATTTTGTGCCCGCATTATCAGACATACATGTATATATATATATATATATATATATATATATATATATATATATATATATATATATATATATATATATATATATATATATATATATATATATATATATATATATATATATATATATATATATATATATATACATTTATACACACACAAACAATTCATAAAGAAAAAAAGTTCGATCCCCACTGAGTAGGTATAGATTTTATATATTTTTTCTTTCATTTTTTTTTTCGAGTAAAAAAGGATCGCCGGCCCGCAAGATCATTTGAAAAAAAATAATAATAAAAAAGAATACTTTTCTTGCTGGAAACATGAAGTTGTCATTTTGTTTTATATATGGTAAAGATATCTTTTACGAACAGGGCAATTTCAGTATGTTCTTGTGCATGACGTAATGGGATCCAGCGTAACGTTTTCGCAACACTCGTAGTCTCGATGGCGCTCGAGGTTAAATGCAATGACAGATTTATAATCGAAGGGGAAATATGTCTAGCGGCTTTACTAATATTATTTTGGATCAAGAAGTGCTGGAAACGCAAACACAAAAGGCACAGTCTGCCAGTGGTCCGGGCTTACACGAACAAACTGAATTAAATATTTTGCGTTCTCTCAAAGATGGAAAGAGAGCATGGATCGTTTGCGGAGCATCATTCCTGATTCAAGTTTGGGTTGTCGGTATATTTCACGCATTTGGAGTATTTTTTGTGGCATTTCTAGAGGATTTTGACTGCACAAAAGCCGAAGCAGGTGAAGTTAATTTAGAGTTAAAACAAACTGCTTTATAAATGAATAGTGGTTACACAATTGGGAAATGTTAAGTTTTTTTTAAAATAAAACAAAATAAAAGAAAAAAGAGAGAAAAGGGATAAAGTTTTAATAAACGATTTTTATAGCTAGGACTGTGTTCCGAGGGCCCCGGCCCGACCTTTTTGGTCGGGTCAGGCAGGGCCAAGCTGAATTTCGGGCCATCTCGGGCCCGGCAGGGCCGGCCTTTTTCATGATGCATTCATATTTGTAGTTAAGATATCTTTAAAATTTACTCATTTCAAATATATCTATATCTCTATGATGCTGCTACACGACAATTTATTTTCAGTATTGATTTCTACAGCTTAGTTTTGTTCCCATTTAATAAAAAGTACACAGGACATCGCACAGTATTCACTTATATGACTATGTAATATATATATATATATATATATATATATATATATATATATATATATATATATATATATATATATATATATATATATATATAAGACCCGAAACATTGGCCATGTACAACTTCATCATACTCGTTGCAAGTCTTTGATTGGCAAAGGTTAACGATTGCCTACCACGTGTCGAGTAAAAATAGAAACAGTCGATCTTGGCGTGCCGCAGACATTTATTTCTACAATTTAAACACTTTTTTGACGGGCAATTATTCGTTTGATTTTTTACCATGTTAAAAATACATATAGACTAAAATGACAATAATTTTGACTTTGAATCCTAGTTATAAAACCCGAAGTAATTTTTAAAGCAGTGCAAACGCATTGAGCGACGAAATGCATTTGGAGGAGCCAACAGAGTGCATGGTTCGGAAGGAAAGTGGAGAGAATAACTGGATGGCCTTCCACAGAGCACCCAGTAGTCCAATTAAACACTTTCTCAGAAAGTGGTATAATTAAAATTGAAACTAATTTACTGGCTAATGTTGCTACAAACAAATTGGGTTCCCTAAACAACATCAGCACTGGTTTCTGATAAAAAGTTTGCACATAAGTTTCCCCTCTAGATTTACTGTGCTAGTGGACTCATTTGAACCTTTAAACTAAAAACTTTTTTCTTCAGAAAATGGTCACAAGCCTTACTTCAAATATCTCTTATGTGTTTTATACGGACAACTGGAACTCCTTTTTTGGTGATTTGACTGTTATACTGATGTTTACGTAATGATATCAGTACCGTAAAATAAACGGCGAAGCATGAAAATTACCACTATGAAAAAATAAATAAAGCAGAAATGGAGCTATCTTGCCTAGAAAGTGTAGTTGTGCTTCTCAGTCACCGACTACTTGAGAGTCGACTGGACGTAAACTTTACCAAGCTGTATGCACTCGCTGTTTACTTTTAACGCAGTCTATAACCAGGCTTTTAAAATCACGCCTGGTCTGTTACCCTTCTACCTAATTTAAAGCAAAAATAGACAAAACAATTTTCTTTAAATCATGTTAAAAATAATTTAAAATGTATGTCAGCGACTAAGTTGCATTATTTATTTGCTCCTTTTTTAAAGCATGGGTGGGCTCTGCTGGTTACGGTCTCACAATGGCGATTACTCCCATTGCAAGTATGCTCATCAATCGCTTCGGACACCGGAAAGTTGCGGCTTGCGGAAGTGCTATCTGCGGCATAGCGCTTGTAGCCTCGTCTTTCGTGACCGCTGTCAAGCAGTTATATGGAACCTTTACGTTTCTCTTTGCTTTTGGTTGTGCCTTGGCGTACACTCCGTGCATGACCATTGCAAGTGATTACTTTGACAAGTATCTAACGCTTGCAACGGGCATCATGACGGCGGGAACTAGCACCGGAACTCTGGTATTATCGCCCATTGCCCAAGCGTTGGTCAGCAGCTATGGCTGGAGAAATGCCTTTCGCTTCTTCGGATGCACTTGTTCTATAGGCGTATTTTGTGGTTTGCTCTTCAAACCTCTAACCTTGAGGCCAAAGAGTTCGGTGCAGCGGATCAAAAGCTCGATGGCCAGGGGTCACATGAAGGACTTACAGTTGTGGAAGAACAAGGTGTACATCATCTGGATCTGCTCCATCTTCAGTGTCATGTTTGGCTACTACATTCCATACGTTCATCTGGTACGTTTTGTTCCTTTCCTTTCGCTATACTCCAATTTTCTTTAATTAATTGTTTTCATTAACTAAAGCGAGTAAAATATAACCTTATTACTCCTCCCACGGCCGAATCATCGCACGTGAACCAACCGGGTCTAAAAATATCGAGTGAAAAAAAGAAAGAAAGAAAAAAGAAATTAAACAGCCCGCCAAGTTAAAATAGCTGTTTAAACTGAGCTGTCTAAAAACCTGGAGTAAACCATTGAGGAGCGTTATAGTAAACGAGGAAAGGTATTGTTTTTAGTGGTAAAGATTTTAGCTTCCGGACTGCTGGGATTCTTCGAAAAATTCTCCGATTTTCTCGACATTTAAAAATGAGGACAAAAGTGGGATAGCGGGGGAGTGGGGTGGTAAATAACCCCAGAATAATGCATGGAACTGTGACTGACATGTAGTTTATTTTTCGTTTAGATGTCTTATGCAGAAGAGGTAGGTATTACTCCAGCATTGGGGTCCGTTCTCATGATGACGCTAGGTGGCGCCACTGCGGCGGGGCGAGTGATCTTCGGCAGGATACTCGAGAAGGGCTTCCTGGATCGGCTTCGCATGGATCAGCTCTCAATGGTAATTGTTTGGGTCACGAGTCCTTTACGCGCTCGAGCATAATTGTTGTTTCCCTGTCCTTCGCGTAGCATTTACTTCTAGAAAAAAAAAGATTTTTTTCTTTAGTTCTTGAATCACTTTGAAAAAAGCTACAGCTTTTTTTTAATTTCGTTTCTTTCTTTTCTTTCTTTTCTTTCTTTCTTTCTTTCTTTCTTTCTTTCTTTCTTTCTTTCTTTCTTCTCTCTTTCTTTCTTTCTTTCTTTCTTTTTTCTTCCTTCCGTTTTTTACAAACAATGTTTCCAGTTTTTATTATCTTTTAGTTCTAACGATGAAAAGTTTTGCATAGGGGCGTGTTGGAGTTTGGAATTTATAATGTTTATTGAAGAAAATATCACATAGCACAGTTCTTTAAATGAGAATAGTTCCCACGCTTCCTGCACAGGTGATCACTGGCACGGCCGTCATGTTACTTCCGCTCTGCCGTACGTTCGCAAGTGTCATGGCGTACGTTCTTATTGTGGGTCTTGTGGACGGTTGTTACGTCGTCCTGCTGCCCACTCTCACCGAAGCCTTCACCAGTGAAGACAATAAGGTCCTTGCCTGGGGATTTTTGAATTTCTTCTGTTCGATATCGTTCACCCTGGGGCCTCCTATAGCAGGTAAGTCCGGGGGAAAGCTGTGGGTTAGGGATAAGGCGCACTTCCAAATGCGTTTATTGTGTGAAATGAAAACAAATAGAAACAAGCAAGTCAACAAACAAACAAACAAACGAACAGATTAAAATGGCATCGATATCAGGATATAACAGGAAGTAAGCATTCAGCTTGAATCATGGGGCATTCTGGCAATTATCTAAGATACTATTTTTTAAAGGATTTCTGTTTATTGAGCGTGAGTATTTTTGCTCTTTTACTCAGGGTGGATGTACGATGCCACTGGGTCATACAACATGTCTTTTCACATCGCCGGGATCCCTATCATAATTGGCGCCGTACTGCTCTTTTTCATCCCGTGGGCGCAGAAAACTTCTCGCAGTACGAACTTCATGACAGCGGCGCAGAGCTACAACGTCATGGCTCCCGAATCACCGGCTGATCAGTCCAACGACAGCGGAGTTCAAAACGACTCCTATCACAATACCACAAATGCTGAGTAATAATGAAACTGGGACTGAAATGATCACAATAAGGTCTCCACGCATTGAGGAAAATCTCACCCACTCCGCTCGGGGCTCTTTCGTTTTTGTCGATCTTCAAAAAGAGCGCGTTATGGCTTACTCTCATACTTTGAATGAGGACACAACACCGTCAGTTCCCGAAGGCCATCTACCGGAAGTTCTTTCAAAGGCCATGGATGTTTTACGTAAGGAATCAGGGAGTATTATGTCCTTGGAGCGCACACAAAACACCTTGAACCACGGATGGAGCATTGAGAAATTTTCCATTGCGTCACCAGCATCCGGGCACTTGCAAAACCGATTTCCCAACAGCGCTACGAGCCCGCAATCCGCTGAAGGCTCTACGCTTTATCCAACAGTCTCCCAGTTAGGCAGATCAAGATGCACTTCGTTAAACAGTCCGTCTTCCTCCTTCGCCCAACAGTACACGTCACGAACGAACAGTAATATAATGATGCCACAAGACAATCAAGAAACTTCTCTGGTTGACCTTTCTCTACCCGTGAGTGATGCCACAACTAGCTCAACAACAACTGGTTTCCCATTTCGAGCTGAAAGCCCCCCGAATCCTTTCCACCCCATTACTTCAAATCCTTCGCTGCCGCCTATCTCCGAGACCGACATGTCGAACTCGCAGTTTTCGCGAGAATTCAGACACGCGCTACAAGGAGGGGACAACCATCATTCGCGCAGCCGCCCGGCGAGTCCGCCGGGAGAAAGGCAAGAAGCTATGTTCCAGATGTCCGATCTATCCCTCAGTAACTTTGAATTTGAAACGGATGAAAATAGTGAAAACTCTTGAAGCTGAAGTTACAACAAATGACAGGATTAGGGTAGGCAGTTGTCTTCCTTGTACAGTTGTAGGTTACACCAGTAAGACAGACGACAACACAGTTGTCAGATATGCTTAGTAGTTACACGACTTAACATGGTGTGTGTTTATGGAACTTCGAACTAAGGTATATGGCGTTTCCGATCTGTGAAAACTAGATTTAATGAAATGAACAGAGAGAAATTGTGGAGCGAAAATAGATAGATAAAAAAGCATTTGCAAAATCAACTCAAGTTTGTGTTCAACTAAATCATTTTAGCGAGAAAAAAACTGCGAGAAAAGAAATCGAGTTAACGATATTTGACAGACAAATAATGCACTCGTTCACTGTTATTTTCGCCACAACTATATACGCGGGCTGTATCACCGGGTTTCTGGTGCCCATTTTGGTGTCTGAGACACTGTGACAATAAATTGTTGTTTTGTCCCTCATCTATCCATCGCACCTGCCCTTGGTTGCAGGTGTATACATATATTGGAAAATCTTTCTCCACTTTTCACCCAATAATTTCGATTAAAAAAACATAAACTATTCTTTTTATAGTGCTCAGTATATTACAGTGTAGATACATGCCTGCGTATAATCTACACAATCCTCATTATTGTTGGACAGATTATTGCGTAGACCGTGCTTTGAATTTACGTTGTACTCCTTCAGACACAGATCGAAGATATAACTGGATTATCTGGCTGACTAACCTAAAATCGGAACAGCACAGGATCAAATGAGGTATCGACTTACTTATAAAAGAGTAAGTGGTATGGTCTATGACAAATGTGACGAACGGGTTTTACACAGTCGTAGATTATTTTAAAAGGAGCAATCTTAGTCACACTGTATGACCATGAAATCACATCAGGATTACTCTCCAACCAATTTCACAAGCGAGCAAATATATAAAATTACAATTACTTCATGCGGTATTGGTGTCTAGTTCATTTCTTAAATATATATTTTTCGATATCATAAATGCTTATTTTTGACTTAAATATTTTCTTCAGTCTTGGTATCACAAATTCAATGAACTGAACCGATTCAGCAGTGCGACATAATAATCAGATAATCAATTCCTAGTCCATTGACGATTTTAGAATTGATGATATCTCGAGTTCCTTACTGATATGTATAAGGACAGTCATACTCAGCATGTGAACTTCCCACAGTAGCCGAAATTGCCGTGCTCAGAAGACTTTGGAATGTGCCGTCGGTATCTGGTCAATGTTTTTTGTTCGCTTGTGTAAAGAAATCCAACCTGCAACCACAAATCAGGTGGGGTTAATACAAGGTTTGCATAGGAGGGATGGGCGGTGAAGGGGGAGGAGTAAATAGGCACAAGAAACCATTTCTAAAAAAAAAGAAGACAATTTTTTTTCCTCTTTTGTTTGACTTGAAATTGGCTGATATTCTTGATTCCCTCCCTCTCCATTATATTTCAGTATTGCAAGTGATATAACTATATAGCCTATTTATAACCTGTTTCATGTAGTACGATAAGAAAATATACGATAATAGTACGATGAGATAATATCGACAGCCAAAAGGGCCTGAATCATCTAATGGTGCATTTTCTTTTCATTGGGCAAGATTCATTCGGAGCCACAATTTTCTCCATCCGAATCTTCTACTTCTTACTGGATCAAAAGTAAAACAGAACCGGCGTAATAGCGGCGTTGCCGGGGCGACCTAACATCAACGTCATTTTGGCGTCGAAAAGCGTTAAAAACGACTTAGTAAAGTGACGTTGTCACGAAGTGAAAGCGTCGTTACAACGAAGAAGTTGAAACAATAAACTTACTGACTCTATCTGATATTTCTCTTTTTGCATATGTTGTTGAGACGTCGGAAATGGTACTTCAAAAATCTGACCAGTAAGCGATACAAAACGCCGCAGCAAGAACGTGGTTCTTTGGTTCCTAGCCGACGTCGCCATGACGACGTTTTGAGGTCACAAACACCATTATACTTTATTATCGCTTAATTATAGGAAATGGTAGCAGTTTTGAAAAAGAGTGGAATAACTTCAGACTCTATTTAAAAACGGGCTTTTGGTGGCGGGTTGAATTTTTTTCGCTCGTGTCAGGCCACGTAAGACAACGATTGACTTTTACTAATTAATTAAGCAATGAATTGATTCCTTATTAACGTTATTGGTGTGTCATGTTTTAAATATCATGTCTATGTTTGGTCGGTTTAAAGCAGGAGTATCGTCATAAACGTGACAGAAATATGACGTCATAATGACGACGCAACGACGACAGTGTCTCACCGAATCAACTTTAAAACGAACAAAATAATATTCTTCAGAAATGCAGCAACGTCGGAACAGCTTATCCGTCCGACCAGCTGTCTGCTGGAAGCCTATTATTCGGCCTATTATTCTCGTAACAAAAAAATGTTATCTGTTTAATTGGCTATCTTATTTTCAGGTGACTGAACCCCACTAATCAACTTCACTAAAAAACGACATTTGTTAATCCGTTCGCATATAGAGCCAAGTTGGAACTCAAAACCCAAGAGATTTTATATTTAACTACTTTGAATACAGGTAATTGTTTTTATGCCAACCGAACTGGAAAACGTTGACCAACAGCGGTCGGGATCAAGTCTTAAATTGCCTGTAGAAATGCGTCATGACAATGAAACAAAACTGTGGGTGAGGAAAAAGACAGGACAAGTGTAAGACAGCCGGTGTGACAGATGTGACCCCCCCCCCCTCCCTCTTCTTACTTTTTACGCGTGTTCACATTTATTATTCATAAACGCAGATGTAGTGAGTTGTGTGTTCTATTTGTACAGTGTACTCTCTCTGTGGATGTCCGCAGCTCGCAGTCAATTATATTAAATATATCTGTAGTCTCAAAGAATCAAGGAGTTAACAAATATGCTTGGTAAATGGGGAAATTTCTTGGTCGGTGGGTCGGTTGGGCTGGGGTGGGGGCTATTTTTTAGAACTTCCAGAAAACAAGAACGAAATCAGTGTCTGTTTCGATGCTTTAATAACCGCCGTCGGCGAATTGTGCCCGCGAATGTTTCCATACCCATGCGCTGTAAAGAGCCATACTTGCGTATTCGTATCGGTGAACATGCAGTGCGTTCATACCCATGGGCTGTGAACAGACACACTTGTGTTTTCGTATCGGCGAACGTGCAATTCGTATTGGCGAACGTACAGTGCGTACATACCCATGCGCTCTGAAGAGCCATACTTGCGTATTCGTATCGGCGAGCGTGCAGCACTTTCAGACTCATTGTGAGGCTAACAGCCAAATGCCCTCGTATGTGAGACCGTGTGCTGTCTTCTTGACCTGGTTCACGAGTGCCAATTTTCTATGGACACTATTGTTAGATATTTCTATATATAGCTAACACTTTAAGTGGATATAACTACGAAATCTGGGCTTTATTCACCCCCTGCATTATTATAAATATTGCAATCACAGTCTAAGGTTTATGTACGAAGATTTTATCTTGTTTTGAAAAAACAGAAAAAGGAAACACAAATAAGAAAAAATAAAAAATCAAGAAAATAAAATAATAATTATTGATTATTTTGGATAGCAAAAAAGTAGGATTTAGTTGGCCTGGGTTACTCAAAATAGCAAAGATGGTGAGTTGATCAGCTAGTTAGAAATGTGAAAGTGGTTAGGATCGCACTGCTTTGTGAGAGAAATGATCGTCTCTTACACAGGCAAAGGAGAAGAAATTGAGCATGTGCAGAAATAATGCATGGTTAGGAAGGGAGGGAGGGAGGCAGGGAGGAAGGGAGGGAGGGAGGGAGGGAGAGAGGGAGAGAGGGAGGGACGGAGGGACGGAGGGACGGAGGGACGGAGGGACGGAGGGAGGAAGGGATGGATGAATGGATGGATGGAGTGAGGGAGAGATGGAGGGAGGGAGAACTGGCAATTTCTGGGATTGTGCGACAATTCTATTTTTGCTTTAAATTAATAATAATCTTGAAGATATTGAAGAGTCATTACTTCTCGAGGAGGGAGGGGAGCCGGGGAGGGGGGGGGGGGGGGCTCCCAGGTTATTTGCCCCAAACAAGACAATCTATTTTATAATAAGAATAAAAAATCATATTTCTTGAAAATATATACTGAATGAGAATTCATTACTCCGACAATAGTTTTCTGCCAAGCTTAACTATGTGGCCAGAACCTACTACTGAATAAAAAAATAACGGAGACAACGAATCTGCGGAACTGTACATTCATCTGAAGAAATGCTTTTTACAACTAAACCCTCCACCATCCCCCCACCCCCTCTAACAAAAATATACATCCTGTAAGTGCACGCTTTGACAATGACCCTGGGTGCTGTGTTGCCAACGCCCAATCAGACACGAGTAACATTTTTAGCATTTTATGTTTTTAAATCATTGAATTTTAATGAAAAATTTGCATTTGAAATATTTCTTTAAGAACTATGGTCTCACTTGTTGAATTCTTTTTTACTATGTGTATGTGCACTAAACTGCTGTAAACTGGCAATGCTCCATTGGATCGACGTCGGAATGTTCACTTGCGGAGGAGGAGGGAGTTGAGCAGCTGTACTGTAACCATTGAAAGATAGCATTGGGGAACGCTGTATGCTCTTGAATTTACCTTAAAATCACGCATTATTTCGATGAGCTTTTATTGCTATTAGTCCTGCAATGTCGTAGTACAACACAAAGCAATGCTGACAACCTCAAATATTTTCTCAACGGCCGAAGTCTTCTGGCTTCATGAAAAAAGTCCTTAACTTTGTTCACCCTAAACTGGTTATTTTCGCCATTGTCCTTGTTCTATGGAAAATGCTGCATGCTATAAAATTGTGATAAAACTGCATAACAATCGAATAATGCTTACTGGAAATTGAACCATTCGGGAACTGCTAGTTTGAACCATTCGGCTTTAGACCAATGCTATTTTGTTACCGACAGTTTGGCATTGAATAATAAGTCCATTTTGAAACTGCTCACGAAACTTCAATATGAAGGTTTAAGAAGTTGAAAATTTAAATATGGCATTTACGTGCACCTCATTTTTCTATGGATGAGGTGGAAACAAATGCGCTGACCACATTTTTGCGACACAAAAGTTTGTCTTCAATCCCATAATCAGTTTCTTTTTTTTTTTCAAAGCAAAAAGAGTATGGGTCAACTTTAAAGCACATCTAATTAATTTTCCCGGCCTGATATTTCACAAGTTCAGCAGCATGTCTGACGTTAAACAAAACCCGAAAGAGTATAGAACTCAAAATAAGTGTGCTATGATTGTTGTTTTGAGTCTTTGATTCCGAGTCACAACAAAAACACTTGAAATTTTTATTACGGACGCGAAATATATATTAAATTTGCTTTTTATAAGTGCTATATCTATTTGTCCTCGGTACACAGTGAAATTAATGGCAAGGGAAAAGAAATAGGCCCTTGGGCATTTGTATAGATATGCACGATTTCATGCATTACACATTCAGTAATTGTGAGCCCGTTTGTATCTAGTGTAATAAACTGCGCTCCAGTATTAAGCCAGGGGTTGTATTGATAACTATTGAAAAGAAATGCGTGTACATTCTATAATTTACACCGTTTACATTTTCACACCGTGCTTTAACATGATACAAGAAAATTTGTATTGTAAAAAATTTGGACTGAATTGTGTAAAATTCAGTATTTAAGATTATAAAACTTTTTTAAGATAACACAAAACGTTTATAAAACAACTACGCATGGATGACAGCATGTTATAACTGACATATAGTTGAATGGATGTGAAATGAAAAGGGGGAAAATAGGATAAAAACTAGCATTTTCTCTTTTCACACATTGAAAGATCATAAGAACAATAAAAAAAAGAAGAAAAAGAGAGAAAGGTGTACTTCGAAAGGCTATAGACCTATAAGATATTGACATCATGGGTCTTGGTGTGCTTCGTTAGATTTTCCAGAGTCGTCCAAACTGCCTCGCCGTGGGGGAGTTTGGTAACTATGCCCAGAAATAAATATGCGATGTGGGCATCAAGTGTCTACATGGACTACCAAAAGACGTCACATCTACGTCCTAGGCCGGACCACTTCCGCAACGGGCTGGCCAGGGCAAGGACAATATTAAACGCGCCGCCGGGTGAGACTTTTATCCACGCATGATATATGAGATGCCATTCTGGTAATATGCGGGGGGGGGGGGGGCGAGGCAGAATTTCAAAGAATATTGCATTATGTGAATCTGAGAAAAAGGTCTTCAGTATGAGTGTGCTATCCTCCAGTCACGGAAAGGGCGTGAATGTGAAGCTCCCAACTGTCTGCTATACCAACCCATTCTGCTTGACAAAAACACAAACAAACTAGACTGAATTTCGCTACACGTAGCGAAATAGCACCCACTTGCAAAGGCAGAGACACAACATATTTGGTCAAAGACAAATAAATCAAATTCAGTTTTCTAACCGTTGTTGAGATACTGGTCAACTTACAGTTTTTGACCTTGACCATGACGGAGGAGGTCAAGATCACCGACGTACCTCTTATATAACGTCTTTTTGGCCCAAAGGGTCGAAAATGAGCTCAAAATCGCTCTATCTGTAACCGTTTTCGAGATAGTAGTCAACTTCCGGTTTTTGACCTTGACCGTGACTCAGAAGGTCAAGGTCACCGAGGTAACTCTTATGTAACGATGTTTGGGCCCAAAGGGTCGAAAATGAGCTCAAAACCGCTCTTTCTCTAACCGTTTTCGAGATAATAGTCAACTTCCGGTTTTTGACCTTGACCGCGACCCAGAAGGTCAAGATCACCGAGGTACCTCTTATGTAACGTTGTTTAGGCCCAAAGGGTCGAAAATGAGCTCAAAATCGCTCTATCTGTAACCGTTTTCGAGATAATAGTCAACTTCCGGTTTTTGACCTTGACCGTGACTCAGAAGGTCAAGGTCACCGAGGTACCTCTTATGTAACGATGTTTGGGCCCAAAAGGTCGAAAATGAGCTCAAAACCGCTCTTTCTCTAACCGTTTTCGAGATAACAGTCAACTTCCGGTTTTTGACCTTGACCGCGACCCAGAAGGTCAAGATCACCGAGGTACCTCTTATGTAACGTTGTTTAGGCCCAAAGGGTCGAAAATGAGCTCAAAATCGCTCTATCTGTAACCGTTTTCGAGATAATAGTCAACTTCCGGTTTTTGACCTTGACCGTGACCCAGAAGGTCAAGGTCACCGAGATACCTCTTATGTAACGTTGCTTAGGCCCAAAGGGTCGAAAATGAGCTCAAAATCGCCCTTTCTCTAAGCGTTTTCGAGATAATAGTCAACTTCCGGTTTTTGACCTTGACCGTGACCCAGAAGGTCAAGGTCACCGAGGTACCTCTTGTGCAACGTTGTTTAGGCCCAAAGGGTCGAAAATGAGCTCAAAATCGCTCTTTCTCTAACCGTTTTCGAGATAATAGTCAACTTCCGGTTTTTGACCTTGAACGCGACCCAGAAGGTCTAGGTCACCGAGGTACCTCCTATGTAACGTTGTTTAGGCCCAAAGGGTCGAAAATGAGCTCAAAATCGCTCTATCTCAAACCGTTTTCGAGATAATAGTCAACTTCCGGTTTTTGACCTTGACCGTGACCTAGAAGGTCTAGGTCACCGAGGTACCTCTTATGTAACGTTGTTTAGGCCCAAAGGGTCGAAAATGAGCTCAAAATCGCTCTATCTCTCACCGTTTTCAAGATGAGTCGGCCTGTCACGAAAGGAAGCCTGAAGTCACGTGACCTTTGACCTTGACCCTCGGGGTCAAGGTTAGTGATGAAAGTTTACCCTTTACTTAGTACGTTTTATGCATTCACACTGGGATTTGAGCACCTTTATGGCTACTTTTAGTGATTAATAGGTGTTTCCAAAAATACTTTAACCTCAATTTGAACTTGACCTCTGATGTGCAAGTTCAAAAAATTTTACGGATTTGACGACAACTCATTACCCTCTATGTCTCTGCCACATGCCGTCTTTTTACGACAAACCCTGTAGGAGGAGTTTTCTGGAAACCACTTTGAGGTCAGAAAAACTTTGACCTCAAATTTGACCTTGACCTTGAAGGTCAAGGTCAAAAAATTTTGCGGATTTGACGACATCTCGTCACCCTCTATCACTGTGCCAAATTTCATCGTCCTATGTCAAATAGCGTAGGAGGAGTTTTCTGGAAACCTCCGTGACGGAAAAAAAGAGAAAAAAAAAGGAAAAAAAAAGGGCAGAAATTTCGAGAAAAACTACAAACTTATTCCCATTTGCAAACGAAGTTTGCAAGTGGGAACAAACAAGATACAAATGCAGCCGAATGTGTAAAAAAAGAGAGGATTGTAAAAGGGACTAAACGTTGTGGCCCTGATTAGAAAGTCGCCCAGCATTATAATTACTAAAAATTATTATTAGTACTGCTAATAAAAGCTCTACACAAAAATGGGTTCATTTTAGTGGCTTTATACAGTTTTACGAATAACGAATTTTCCTTCTTTTTAAAGCTCCTGTGAAGTCACACACAAATGCTGATATATCTATATCGAAGGTAAATTTCTCTGTGTTATCTACAGTATGCAAAAAAATCTGTAAATAACTGAAATTACCGAGCAATTTCATACAAAGATAACAAAAAGGAGTGATGACAAGATTTGAAAAAAAAAACAGTTTTTAATCATTATACAGTTGTTTCCATTGTCTGTCAAAGTGGAAAAATGCTTTTAAATTTGGCAACCTCTAAAATGCCTTGTCTTCAGCGCGATTGCAGACCATAATAAAAAAATTACTCTGTAGAGCGTTGCAATTAATAAATAGGGACATGACATTGAGGTCGATAATTTATGATGATTCAGAGTGTGCGAAAAGCACCGCCACTGCCTGTATACGAAACCGTACCTCGCCCGCTCGTACCGAGGATGCCTGACTACGAATCTTACCGAGGCGCGAGGATGGAGATTTTGATGGAGCGGCGAGCGTACGAGAGACAGTTGAGGGTCAAGGCCACGATGAGGGCGGATGAATCCTTTCTGCACGATAAGCGCTTCCTTGACATGATTTTCCACAATACCAGTAAGTATGCTATTTTCTAAAACAATTAACTAAAAAAAAACAAAAAACAAAAACAAAACAAAACAAACAAACAAACAAACAAAACAAGGACGTTTTCTAGACCCGGAATCATTGGCATTTTGGTTTACTGGAATATGGGATCAGAATTGTTTTCGTTTCCTCGTTGAAAACGATCGTAAGAATTTTGTGTGAGTGTATGCGTGTGTGTGTGTGTGTGTGTATGTGTGTGTGTTTGTTAGATATTACTTGTCTTTTATGATCACAGAAATAATGTGACTTTTTTTGTAATGAAATAATGACTGATAATAGTGGAATTATCCACCATTTACACAGCAAGAGCGACACCTGGCAAGTATGACACAGTAAGTTCCTGCTTAGCCTGGACTACAAAAAAAAAAAAAAAACAACAGCAGCAACAACCAAATATCAACCCTTGGAAGCATTCAGGGTGAATGTACAACCGCGATTTGCATTGTTTTTTTTTTTGTACAGGTGGGAAAACAAGCGCGGACATGTGGGTGCGTGGCATCACTAAAGATGCCCTAGAATACATCGACACGCGCAATATATTCTGGCAGCAACAAATTCCTGCGCATATGAAACAGGCCTCAAAAAACCTCATCCGTGAATTGAAAAATAAACCTGCTCAGCCTCGAACACAGGCAGTGGTTGAGAAGGCTGTTAAGGAATTAGAAAGAATCACACAGAGTAAGGCATTTTTATTAATGATCAAGCTTCTTTTCGTTTGTCGCCAGCGTTTGTTTAAAATATAATGAACTGGATGAGTTTTTTTATCTTCCTGGAATAATATTCCCCAGGCCAGAGTCAGTTTTTTTTTCAATGCGACCTTGACATTCAAGGCCATCATTAAACTCGCGTTAAATATTGCGTTGCACTGCAGAGGCGATGAATCGAAAAATATATATTTGATTGTTAATCCGTTCTAGTTTTAGAACTAAAGATATTTTGTGACTTTTGACCTTGAACCCAGTTTAAAGTGTTGAAACGTACCTTTTGTCCCCTTGTGCAAGGATTTCGCAGTGAATAAAAACAAGTAATGTTTTGGATTTTCTGGATTCTCCGTGAAAAATGCAATACCTTTTATATTTACACAAAATTGCGTATCATAGCAAAAAAAACCAAAAAAAAAAAAAAAAACAAGAAAACAAGTTTCAAGGAGAAAAATAATTTTGGGAATCTATGATTTCAAATTTGAATAAAATAAACTCCAATGACACGTCTTAAATTTATTGCGTAAGATCTGTTCAGCAAAATAATTTTCAGCTGATCAAGGGAAGTTGTATGTTCTGTTGCTTAAAGGCCGAACATGTGTACAGTTAAAAGTTGTAACACAGTAACTTTAACTATAGTTCCCAATAATGTGAGAATGCAACTCAAGTTTATTAGTGAGCAAATGTCCCCGGCTCTCTACTCTTCCCCTTACTGCTATATGGATATTTACGAATATTTTCAAATCTAATGTTTCATCTGCAGTGATGAGCCATGCGCATTATAACCGTGCTATAAAAGCCGCCAAGAAGCTAATTGAAGACCTGAACAAACTAGAAACGAGAATCTCGGGTGTGGAATATGTCCTAGCCAACTGCTCTAGCATTCTGGGAAATGCTTATCTGGAGAAAAAGGATGAAAAGAAAGCTTTAGCATTTCATATGCAGGATCTAAAATTCGGAACCGATTAGTAAGAGCGCTTGTTTGATAAGCAATAATGTTATTGTGACATAAATTGTCATTATATATTACAGAAAATATAACATTTTTACTGGGCAATAACTGCATACATTGAGTAATGCTTAACAGTGTTAATCTGCATTTACGAGTTTCAGTTTTCGTTCAACGCTAACTAGTAAACCTTTGACCCTAGAGATTTGGTAGTTGTCTATCAACGTTATGATTTGACAGATATTCATAATTTATATACGCTTGCAATTTTATCCATATGTCGTCAACAGCAACATTCCAGCAGTACGCTCACGGGCATTAGACAACCTTGGTCGGGTTTACGCAAGGATTGGGCAATTCCAGAAAGCTATTCAAGTGTGAGTATAAAATGTCTCAAAAGAACTGAGGATAAGGGCGTTTCCGAAATAGAACAACCTTTTACTAGACAGACAACAAAGTAAAGACTGCATAAAAAGGACAAAAAATTTTAAAGGGAAATGCGGGTATCTCACCTTCAATTGACATTTCCTTCATACTTTCACAGCTTAATGCTTTAAGGGTTTATATTCAAAAATTGAAAAGAAAAAGGGGGGGGGGTCACCGATGTTATAAGAGAAATAAAGACACTGAAAGGTCGCGTACTTTTACTGTAGAAACCATTGGGGAAACCAAGAAATTTCAATCAAAATGCAAAATTCACACATAATCACAATTGACAATTGCCTCATTTTTTTCCTGCTTGAAGAACACGTCATACGAAATGCTTTAAGCAAATAAAAAATATATGTCACCGTATCAATAAGAGAATTATACAATATTTTTGACAAAATCCCATTGACTCAATGGATAAGTGGTGAAAACAGTGTACTATGATTTTAATGGACAATATATCAACACATGCCCTTCTAGGAACAAAATATCAATACATATCATTTCTGGACACGACCCTATTTGTCTTTGAAAAGAATTTTTTAATTAGACGGATTTAGTAGTTATTTATACTGTGTAAACATGGATGCAAACTCAGCGATATTCAATGTAATGCGCATTTCGATCGCTAGATGGCGCAGAGATACCCGCATTTCCCTTTAAGTACCAAACGATATAGACCATGGGTGACAACAGTAATAAACTAAAAATAATTAAGACCAGCAGTTGCCATCATCCCTGTGGTGTAAAGGCATAAATTTCGTCTATAAAGCATTAAAATCTTTGTGGTAAAATGTTACATATATGGATCTAGAAATCGTGTCAAGTGTCCATAATAGGGAGGTGTCCTAATTATCGAGGTTCTAATAGCATAGAAACCACTAGGAAATTAAAAGCGACTGATTTTGCGCATCTCCTCCACAATTGTATTAAGCTCTAACAAACCTGGAAAATGAAAACAGCACTATCTTTCAATATCGAGATAATATCGTTTGTAGACAACACAGCTGCGATTTTAACCGTTCATAAATTAGAGTTAACTAGGCAATGTGTTAATATCGCGGGTGAGCTCCATGTGCATTACAAAGGACCTACATTTAAATGCAAATGGGTCGACTGATGCTCAGCTGTTGTTAATGCTATTCCTGTCTGATTAAAGTTTGTCGAAATTCTGCATGATTTCTCAAAGGAAGATTTCTTCCGCGTCTTTTCCGGTCCAGAAGATCCAAGAGTTGTTCCAGTGTGTTCATATCCGGAGAATATGGTGACCATGGCAAGACGTTGACGTTATGTGCTGCTGTAAACTGCCAGATACTGTAAGCTCCCTATAGCAACATGTGGGCGCGCGTTCTCTTGCATACAGATGGTGTTATTGTTTTCGTGGATATAGGCGCCATCTTCCTCGTACGCATGGTGTTGATCTGCTGACTTGCGGTCAGATTGCCATCAAAGATTAGCAAAAGCGACTTCCAGCCGAATTGTGCGGCATTCCAAACCATGACCGACCCGCCTCCAAACCTGGTAGCTTGGCAAACGCACTGTGGAACGTATTGCTCACCAATTCTGCGGTAAACACGCAGCCTTCAGTCATGTCGGCATGGACTGATCCGAGCATCATCAGAAAACATTACTTGGAACACGTTACGATGGGCAACTGTGAGCCGCTGTGACTTCGTGCCCAGTCCCTCTGTAGTCAGCGTTTTCGTGCGCATAAAACAATTCCATATATGGCTTGCGTGCTCGCATTCCGCGCCCAGCTAATCTTATGCCATCATCAGTCGACTTATCCGGTTATTGTTTGTGCCTGGCGTGATCGCAGCCGTGTCACTTGCCGTTCGAAACCTGTTGTTCAAGTAGATAGGTCGTATGTGTCGAACTTGTGCAGCCGTAGTTACTCGTATCCCACCACTTCGCTTCCCGTTTCTTGTTATCGCAGTTGCAAACGGTATATTGGGGTGTTGGTGCACCCAAATCTGTAAGCAATTCTGTTCACCGATCCTAGCATGAAAATAATCTGCTGACGATAATTTTTTCTGCAAGTCGTGGCATGCTTACTTTGTATCGTACAAAAAAACTTAATGAGACACTTTTCCAATTTGTTTAAGAACTTTGAGTTTGTGGTGAAAAATAACGCACTGCTGATCGAGCCATACGCAGCATGACCAAACTGATCCCAGAACACGAGTAACATATGCCCATAATTGCAATGCCTGAAAAAAGGCGTTGATTGAAATCACACATTACAGCGAATCTTTCAAATCAGTCGTTTTACAAAGTCATTGAAAATATCTGTAACTTTGTAAAGTCACTGGTTCACTCAATGACATTGTAAAGTCACTGAAAATTTTAGTAGATTGATAAAGTCACCGATTTTAAGTCGCCAATATTTGACAGATTCACTGAAATGACATCAGTGGAATATATATATGTATCTCATATTTGTTTCTATATGATAAGAGCCTCGATAATTAGGACAACTCCCTATTAGGGACACTGGGCACAATTTTAGACCCAATTGTAGGTATGAGTAACCCGTCTAATTCTGACAAGGTATTACGTGATCCTCGAGTATGTTTGCTGTACTTCTCAGGTTATATCCACACGATTGTGTCGCAACATACATTACACAAATAACTATAAGCAATATAATATATAAAGAGTATTTGATTTTTAGTATTTACTGTTTGACTTGTAAAATTAAAAACAATGTCACCTTTCACTTGAATTTTGAGCTTACTTTTAGATGGTCCGAAAAGCTTGAAGTTGATGAAGACATGCCTTTAAGTGAGAAAGTATGGCTGTGCCATGAACTCGGGTACTGTCATTTAAAACTTGGAAACCACAAGAAGGCTCGGGAATGCGGCGAGATGTGTTACCAGACAGCTACAGAAATACCAGATAAAATGTGGCAGCTCAACGCCAGTATGCTTGTAGCCCAGGCCATGGGTAAATGAGAGCTTTAAGGCTATATATTTTAAAAGATGGCACTGCGTGGTTAAAACAGTCGATACTACGAAATCTCCTGGATATAAAAGAATTAAATAAATTTGCATATATTATATACATTGAAGCTATCAAATACCAAATGCAAATTCGAATATTAAGACTATCGCATGGCGTTTTTTTTCAATTCGATTGCAGCTTATGGAAAAGAAAAGTTTACCAAATTTTAATAATGTAATTTCACTCAGTTAAAGCAGAGATGACTTTTGAGTATACGCAAATACGGTGAAATACTGTCTTTATTGTTGGGTGTCCATGCATGCTTTCTCTTTCAGTGGTAAGTGGGGATTTGTATGGATGTAAGCAAGCCTTTGACAAAGCATTGAAAGCCGCTGTGAAAGCAGGTAAAAGTGTTTGATTTGTTTTTCTTTTGTATAAAATTGTATATATGATGCATTATAGTAAGTAAAAGTATGTTAGCTGTTTCATAAAGTATACAATGTGGCTATTACTGCTTTAGTCTTGGGGTTTGAATGAGAAGAGCATACTCAAAGTCACATCAGACATAAGGCTATAAATCCTAAGGGGGCAATTTTTTCAGTCAAGCTACAGTCAATGCTACAGTCAATGCTACTTTTCTTTGAAAATTGGAAAGTTTATCACGATGATTTACCTCGAACTGTCTCAAAACTTCACCCAGAATGAATTGGCTATTGAAAGAAAAAGCTGAACATTAGCACTCTACTATTTAACCAGGCATCCATTCTTACGAAATCTAACCACATTGCATATTATTGTATAACAATAATCAGCTAAGTAAATTGCTATGTGTGTAAAATTAAGGTTTAAAGACTATTAATTCATTTGGCTTATAATCCCAGCACGTTGAAATCCATATATTTAATTCCTGTACAAATTGAATAAGCTTTGGCAGCTAAAATTAACTGTTATAGTGACATAATTGATGATCGTGCAATAATGCACAAATAAACAGAGCAGTGTTTGATATTTGAGAAGCGCCCGCTTTATATTTCTGAGGTATTTTACTGACTAGGCATCTCACAGAGATATAATAGATTATTTTGTTTTGAAATTTTAGTTGATCTCACAAACACTTACATCCATAGTTTTTAAATAACAATTGCAAATCTATGTTGTAACGCCAGTACGCCATGATTCTTTTGTACAATTCTTAACCAATCTCATTCACATTTCTCGTTAAGATCTAACACAGTTCAAAATAAACAATTTAACTTCCATATTCCTGTTTCCAAATGTTTAGCAAGTATGGATATATTAAGGGTGACAAAAGGTAAGATTTCCTATTTATTTATGTCACGGCTTTATACATTTTACTTCTGGATATCAATTTCCATTTCTATAATAAATAACCAATTACCCATATTAGGTAACCACTCAATAACAATCTACCGTTATAGAAATTCATGAATATTTTTAGTCCAATGGGTGAATTTACACTGCAGGCAATTCACATGGATTAAGCGTAAGCGAAACAAAATTACGGTTTATGTACATAAATTCTGCTATTATTATTATGATCAAGCAAGTTTCAAATTGTACAAATTTTAGGAGACTAAGTGAATGTTTAGAGTGTTTCATGAAGAGAGAAAGAGAGAGAGAGAGAGAGAGAGACAGAGACAGAGACAGAGACAGAGAGACAGAGAGAGACAGAGGGAGAGAGAGAAGGAGACCGAGAGACAGAGGGAGAGACAGACAGACAGAATGAGAGAGAGGGAGACCGACATACACAGAGAGAGAGACAGAGAGACAGACAGACAGACAGAGAGAGGAAGAGAGAGGGAGACCGAGAGAGAGAGAGAGAGAGATGGAGAGAGAGAGAGAGAGAGAGAGAGAGCATGACTGGTATTATTATTATTATTTGAGTGATGTTATAAGAAAAAGTGCCTACATGCCAGCTTCTTCTTACATAAAGTTAACAAATTTGCTTGAATCATTTCTGTGCCGTATTTATTTTTCTGTGAACTTTATTAAAATAAAACTAAAATTCAAATGGACTCTTAGTTAAACTTTTGCTTAAAATTCAATTCCTGAGAATTAAGAGTTTGTATTTTGCTTAAATGGAATTTGCATTAAATGTGGGTTAATTTGAGAGTGTTTTTATTCAATTGCCTGAAATGTAAATCGCCGCTAAGTTGTTGAGCTTTTCTAACATTCCTTTCCATCTGATTTAGTTTTAGTTTTACAAAGCCAGTTGGCATTCCGGTCTCAGTAGGATTAATAATATTATCAACTAGTATGATGTGATAGTTTGATACTCACATTCATCAATGTATCATGTTGCTAGCGTACACAGTAAAGTGATTTAGCAGAACAATATAACTATATATAATTGTTGCTACACTAACATATGTTGTTTTAAATCATGATGTGACTATTATTGTTATGCTGACACGCAAAGGAACCTTCAATCATGTTTTGTGATATCTACTGAAATAATTTTCTACAGTAAATAATTTTATATTCATATGAGGAACAGTTTGCCAAATGAGGAACAATTTGTTTTACTAAAATGTTAACTTTATTTAAATGTGTTCATGTTGACTACAACTAACCACAAAGAACTTTTACTTTTAACCCCTTTAAACTTTGTTCTAACTCTCTAGCAAATTACCATCAGCTGTAGCTTTCCTTAAGTTTGCAAAAATTGACCGGTTAATAAAGGCATAAATTTAAATTGACAAATCAAACATTAACTTAAATTTCATGCCTAGTTAACTAAACATTCACATGGGTGAGAAAGTGAATAGTAATGTGCTAACAACAGCCGTGCAGTCTTTCTATATATTTCACATGTTTGGAGAAATAAACAACCACATGGTGGTAAAGTCAATAGTCTGCTTGTACAAATCATAAATATTCAACTATAGTTTTCCTCAGAATGTTTTTCTAGTGCAAAAACTACTTTAATGCATTTGCATCCGTAATATCTACTCTATGGAATAAATACCCGCGACTTAGACAAGAAAATAATATTTTTCAGACTTATTTATTGACAATTGCAATGATTTTTACTTAAACTTTAAGGGAACATTGATTCAAATTGGTAGTAGGACAGCATCAAGACAAATTTAATAAACTCTTAAGGTAGAAAAACTAGCAAACTATGTAAAGCAACAAAACAGGTGCTACTTGTCCCAAAGGCACACACAAAATTAGCTCAGTAATGGCAGTTATGAAAGACTTTGGTGCCTTAATCAGTAAAGTGAAAGATATTAAAACTTCGAAAGTTATTCTATTATGTTGTAGGAGACAAAGATGCAGAAAAAACAGTATTGGATACTTTAGAAGAACTAAACACAGCAATAGACTCGTATAAAGAAAAAGAACAAGATGCAAAGTCACATGAGCTGCCTATAGAAAAATCTCTAGAAAGAGGTAGGAGTCGTTTCAAAGGCAAAGACAATAGGAGTCGACGTGGTTCTTCCTTCAGTGGCGCAGCCTCTACTAAAGAATGCGACAGATCTAAAGCAAGGGCAGGTAGCCTTGCACCAATTAAAAGAGAACCACTTCCGTCTGATGATAGGATGACGTCACCTAATTCACACTCCATGAAGGAACACGAAGACAAAGACTAGTGAGATAAAAAAAATAATGCACCATCGATCAAGACTGCATTCCATTAAAGTTTATGTTTATTGGTGGCGATTTGCAATGGACATGCAAATATACCCCACAAACTAAACTTCAGCTACGCAAATAAAAGGACACTAGAACATGCTTAAAATTACACTTACTATGCTATTTGAATTTTAAGATATTGCATATATCAGCGTATTTCCGTCCAAAAATGGATCACCTCAATTTATGGCTTTGTAGAGACTGTTTTTCTGTGCATCAGTGCAACTTTGTGGATGCTTTCTTTATTTTACACCATTGTTATATCAGTTTAATAACTTATTTTGGGTTGCTTTCTTTGTGAAGGTTAGGCCTCGTGAAAAACAAAAATAGTCTGTCCTATTTGTAGGCCCGAACCCCGCCGGGACTTTTGGCCTCGGAGGTGGTTACAAGTCTGGATGCTGTGCGTCTGTTCGTCTGTCTGTCTGCACGCTCATCGCCGGTTGTTACTCCCACCCTCATAATCAATTTCCTGTGGTATTTGGATGACCTACAGTAGTGGATAGGTGCACCTTATTTTTTCCTTGACCTAATTTTTATATAACAATGGTCGCCCTCTTGAATTTTCAATTCGGCATTGGACTGTGCCCTCCTTATTTCTTTGGGGTGTGATCAGGCGTGTATATATTTAGTGCGTTAAAATTAATTCAAACTAATTAAATAATAAGTTAAAAACACTGAGATTTTTTCCTGACAATTGGGTTGATAGTATTGTTCTTATTAACAAAAGAAGTACATCACTAATTTAGTCACTTATATTTAGAAATTAAAATATTAAAATCAATATTGACAAATTGGTTGATGTCACACATACATAAAGCAACTGTGTCAGTTTTTCTTTTATTTGATTGATATCATTGACATAAATGATATCAGAAAAGATCTTATCTACATACGTTTCTATGAATGTCATTCTGAACTCTTTCACCACTGACTGAGAGAAGTTTATATATCTATCATGTAAAGTGAAGTTTACAGAAGCAAACTACTCGATCTGACTTTTGGAATATAAAAATCGGTTCTAGCAACGAACAATAACGCCTTTAGACTTGAAACTGTTTCAGACTAGCAATAGAAAGTTGCATGTCTTACAAGATAACTTGCTGATGGGGTTTCTTTGGATATTTTAAACTTCAAAGTATTTTGCATATATTTATTATTCATACTTTCTTTTTTAACTTCTTATTAACATGTTATTTCAGATTTTAAGGCCAAAACTAGAAACGCTCGAAAATGTTAACATATATAAGTCGAGCAGGGTGCTGTTTACGCTAATTGAAGGAAAATACAAAAAGACCATATTGAGTGGATAAAGGTCGTACCATATCAATTGGTATCAACTAAAGAAAAGTTTATTCTATTTCTCTGGCGGTCTCACCCTTTCTACGGATGTATCCATTTTTTTTTGCATTCCAAGTCCATAACTGTGTATTCAATTTTATTCTTTATTTATTAGTACTGTTTGTTTGTATAGTCGGTGGCCTTAATTAATCATACAATAAAATAAGTTGAAAAACATTGTCCCTTTTTTCAGAAGTGCAGGAATTATACATCTTCACAACTGAATAAATTCATGACTGAATAAATTCTCCATCAAGCCAAAACCTGTAAATGTGGAAAAGTTGATAATTCAAACTAAATATGTTCGTTCCCTTTTAATTTGCCATTGGTTTGTGTATAACAAGGACCTGGATAGCTCAGAAACCTTCTTGATCTGAATAATGTCAATAAGAATGTAACGCAACAAATGTCAGTACCTATTTTTATGAGCTGTTTAATCTCAAAATAGATATCAAGTCCAAGATTGGACTATTGCAGCGTTGAATCATCCATTTAAATTTTAGAAAATGAACTGCTGAAAATAGTAAACACTTGGTAAAAAGGTGACAGTGATAAAGCCGCCGTGGTTGGTTAGGAGACTCGACAATAGTACCAAGTCACGGAACATAACGTCTCCCTCGAAGGGCGGAGACCTTTATTTTATCCATCGGTCCTTTTATCCGTCCGTCTGTGGTTGACTATAATACTGCTTGCAGCATAGATGTTGAAATCTTGACCGCTTTTAATAAAATCTGCTCGAAATCTTCGTTGAATTATTGTTGAACTTTTGAGCGATGATTAAGTGTTGGTGACCTCGAAATCACTGTCACGATAATCATAGACCTCAGTGTCAGGCATATGTAGAAATTGTTTCTAAATCTTTTCATTTCTACATCAATTCTAATGAACCTTCCATCAAAGTATTACAACGCAAGTACTAAGAATAGTAATTTTTTGTTGACATTGACCTTAAAACGAAGGCAACAGAGGTAAAGAGGTAAAAAGGCCGATTGGCTTCTTTTGTTTTAACCTCTGACCCAATCAGAAGGGGCATGGTTTTGACTCTGCATCGCTGTCTGTAACACATTGCTTTTAACACGGTTTTTTTTTCAGGCCAATTTGGCCAGAATTTGGAATTCACCATATTATAAGGATGGCCCTAAGGGCACGATTCCGCAAGAACAAGAAGACTGAAAAGGAATTTAATAAAGTCAAATGTGAGAATTTATGTAGCTGACCTCGCGACCTCGAGGGAGGTCATTCCACGTCTGAAATACTTACCTTCGAAACTTTGGAAAGAATGGCTCTTGTGAAGACAATTCCGCCAAAACCCGTGCACCGATTTTATGAAACTTGGCTTAAATATTTATGTAGATGATTTCTCGACAGATGATATCTTATAAATACAATTTGAATATAGTTAACAGTTCAAATGCACATGAAGTATCAAAGCATTCCCTTTTCAACTCACTAGTCTGACCCTGTCTCGCACCTCGATTTTTGCTGCTGATGTAAGACAAAGGCATTATTTCTCAGACTGCCTAGCTGTCGGGTGTTGTGATACACCTTGTGCTTTCAATTACCACATGGGCTTGGCCTCTTGAGTTGTTATCCTGACATCATGTACATGTATCAAGGATATCATATAATAATGCACTCATAATGTCAAAGTTTCTGTATGCTGCGGCTGAAATGATGCTGTACTAACTACACTAGTTTTGCTACACATGTATGCACTGATGTTCAGGGTACACTTGGGGATTTTCTATCTCCATAATTTATTGAATTTGTACGATTTGTACCATGTGTTTATGTGTTTTTGTCTGATTACTCTTTTCGCCATGCCAAGATTGTCCTGACCGAGACTGGCAGGGTTAGGACAATCAAACTGGGCAGAGATATACTGTAGTCTATCTACTTGCTCATCTAATTTGTTTTGAAAAAGGGACATCAAAATTTTGCCATTGAGGTCTGTATATCAGGCATCAACTATGAAAGCTCACAGCACAGCCTCAGCGCAATCGTATTATCATCCCACTGTCCACAATGACTGAGCAATTATAGCATGTGTGTGTGTGTCATATCACGCTGGACAGCAAACTTTTCAGTGGTGTTGTTTGCCTGGACGGTTTAAACAGTAGTTCAACTCAGTGTGTTGAGGAGGCTTTGATGAATATAACGAGATATAAAATGTAATTTTAAAATGTCAGCCTCCCTAACACGCTCACCAAGACACCCAACACATAGCACCACAATGTGCCTGTATCACGCCAATTCGACAAGAGTAAAGCTACATTTTACTTACAGTACCATGTATATCTTGAGCTGCTTTCATGTCATAACCACTGTGCCAGGTACTGCAGTAGCAATGCTTTGACCTCTGGAACACACGCTGAGCTCCAAAGTACAACGCATGATGGTTTAAATAACGGTGGTTCTCTGTTAAAAAGGTCTCGAATGAAATTTTAAAATGAGTTACGCTAGTCATGAAGTAGCGTAACTAAGTTGTGCGTTTAATCAATATGACTGAAAATTAGCGTGGTTGTGGTTGCCATGCACTCCGTCATTTTAGCTCAGATAGGCCCTGGTATAGGCCCTGTTATCTGTCCGTCCTCCTGCAAGCTTTTATCAAATGCTATTTGTCGTACAGTTTTCATTGGATTGGAATATTTCGTTAAATCGTCCTCCTACAAATGTCTGAAATTTTCCATGAGGATTAGTCAAGGCCAGGGGTAAAAAGTAATTTTTTTTAAATTTGTTTATTTTCGAAAATTTGTGCATTCAACTGGAGTGGTGACATTATTTTAAAAGCATTATTTTGCTAAATCTTATATTTATAAGCCGTCAGGATAATAATTTTCGCTCCCAAGTGTAAATCTCGTTAGTCGATAGAGAAATAGGTCTTGTTTTCTTCGTTGTTTGTTGCAGCAGAAACCATGTTTAGGTTTTTTTATTTATATTGCATGAATGATCAAGAAGGACTGACATGTGTATAAGTGTTGCAAGACCAGGCAGTCTTGCTTATGATCTCATTTTTTAAATTTACATATAACGTAGCTCGAAAAATAACGTAGCTGGGGTCAACCTTTTTTCTTGCTGTTGAATTTATCAAGAACCCAACAATGGTTAAAATTATGTTTCCTTTCTTGTTGGCAGAAGATGATTTATTGCTTTTTAATGATTTATTGCTTGTTTGGCATAACACTTGTATAATTGATATATTAATTGCTGTTTTGAAACGTTTGAAGGCCATTTTGAGTATTTTACTGCCTTCTGGATAAATTTATAGTATTTTAAAATTTTATACACTGGATCGATTCCTTTTTTTCTTTACTCAAAACCAGTCGAGTCACTTCTTTTTGTATTTGTGATTTCAAAGGCACAGCAGGGGATGATAAACAATGTTATTTTCGCCAACGCAGTTGTTGCTAGCTCACTGGGGCTAGATGAGTTGTCTCTAGACCAGTTGTTGTTTTGGTAAGTTGCCCCTAATTGACTTGTCTCTAGACGAGTTATCGCTAAATGAGTTGTTGCTAGATGAGGTTCATCATAATAGCTGTCGCTAGATGAGTTATCACTAGATCAGTTGTCGCAAGATGAGTTGTCACTTAATCAGTTGTTGGTAGATCAGGTGGGGGAGGGGGTGGCGGTGACCAAAGTGACCAAAAACAGGGTTGAGTGAAAGAGGTGGGGGGGGGGGGGGAGCAAGGGGATACTCACGTACCAACTGGTTATCATGCGTGTCTATGACTTTTTAAAGCAATCCCTAAACGCGAAGTGCAGATTTTGAAATAATGTCCCCTTTTTCACCAAACGCGGAATGAAATTCCGAAGTAACCCCCCCCCCCCATTTTTGTAGGAAGAGCGGAGTACTGAGTGACCCCCTCCCCCTACCTTTTAACGAAATTGGCACTCCACGCGGACCGCTTCTGGCCTCAAAATTAGCCCCCTTTCTCCGCATTTTTTGGACTAGCACGGTAACACATAAGATGCCAAGTACGGAGGGGGTAATTTTGAGGCCATACTCAGTCTGCGTAGAGTGTCATTTTCGTTTAAAAGGGGGTTAATTTTCAATCAGTTCTCCGGGTTTCCTATAAAAAAGAGAGGTGGTTCATTCAGAACTGCAATCCGTGTTTGGTTAAAAAGGGGATATTATTTCAAAATTAGCAATCCGCGTTAAGGGCTCGTTTTAAAAACTCATTGAGACACATAGTAATCAGTTACTTTGTGAGTAGATAAACATTTTGTCCGTATATTACATCAATGTTTACAATCTAATCAAATTAAATTGTGTCCACTGGACGACCACGGCGCCCTCAGTTATAGGTCATTTTCCTTGGATATCTGTCCGATCACCTCCTGAAAGTAGTTTGGCAGCGCACATCTATTATCATGTGTTTTTAAAGAAAATAAAATGTATGCTTATTCATTTGTCACAAGCCTTAATTTATTTTGGCACGTGGGCAATACCTGTGCCTAAGTTCAAGATTTGAAACAACTTGTCGACTAAAACATAACTCATCCCGCCTTCCGAAAGGTCAAATAGGTGGTCATTCACTTGGACTCGGGGAGGTGGTGGGCATGGCACAAGTCTATCTTTTTTTCTGGGGGAGAATTTTTCAGGTCGTTTTCCACCGACGTGGGAAAATGCTCCCCTGCCCCCTCCTCCCTCCCCCCTCCCCCGGCGAGGCATATACTGCACAAAAACAGATCGGTTGGACAATAATTTTGGCTAAATTCAATACATTTCATTGGCTGATCTCATTAACAATCTTCTTCACAATACGGAGACACAAAACGTTTCCAAAAATAACCTCACTATTCAAAAGATTTTGCCTTTCCGTAAACAAATATTTTTATCTGTTCTATATTTTAGTCACGAAAGGAATCAAAAAGTGGCATTTACCGGCCTTTTCTATGGGTATTTAGTTTTGAAGAATTCACAATCTTGCATTATTAATCACTTCGTGGAATTGCCTTTAAAATGGTCAAATTTATGCCACACATATTATTTCACAAGGCAAATGGTGTTCAAAATTACCATAAACAGAAAGGCTTTAAGAGCTGCACTTAACGCCTGCACAGAAGTTTATTTGCCATAAGGATCTGCAGTAATGCCCTTCGACTCTGGATATTTGACACTTCTCTGCGGACCTCACACCAAAAATTCCCCATTCATTCTTTACAAAGGCAATAGCCTTTACAACAAGAAATATTAAATTGGGTTACTTAAACACATTAATGCTTTTCTGGATGGATAACCTCAAGTCTTTGTGTGCCGCTCGCGATGTTGTTAGAGGTGCACAAAACTATACACATAGGCAAGTGTGGATTGGCAACGCACACGCAAAATAACTGAAATAAAAAAAGTCGAAAAATACAGACTTTAACAATATTTACCAATACCAACAGGCCAGACCAAAACAAAATCCAAGTTACTTGTTTAGAAATGATCAATTTGTGCGCGACAATGCTCATATGAACTCATTTCGCATAACTTTTAAAAATAAATTTGAATACATGAATCACTAAGGATGCCGCCACCATACATTACGACAGGCCTCAATGTACCAAGCCTGTACCTGGATTATCAGAAAGGCGGCCGCTCCCAACTGCAGGCAAAGGCGGGATTTTTTAAAGTAGGATTAAATAAGGCTCGATCCATATTAAATCCTTCTCCTTCAGGTAGGTTATTTTGTGATTTCATTAATATTCAATAAATTATTATTTAGAACTGATACATCCATGTCCATGTATTGTAAAGGAAAATATCTGTGTCTTCTGTTTGTAAAATATAACCTTGTCTTTTATGAATAATATTTTAAATCCATTATTTTTTGTGATAAAAAAATAGTCGCTCATACATAATAACAAGTAAATATAAATTTGTACTAAACACCTTTATTTATACCGAACATATATATATATATATAAGCTACAGGGAACATATGTTACAGGGAATCTGTGAAATTAGGGATTTCATGAAATCCCTACTGGATTCGTGTAATAACTTGCTAAATCAATTTTAATGTTTATATTGAGAATTTTCATGTTTGCAATGCATTATTTTACCTAAATTAATAGCAGATTTTGTTTAATATACTCAAAGCACTCGATTGCCAAACTATCATTCATGAAATACTTCAGAACCTGAATTTAGCGATATTTTTTATCATATGTAACTTATGTCACATTTCACGCCAAATTCTGTTATTATGGATGGTAATGTTATAAATTCCAGTTCCATTCGATGTGAAAGGGGATACAGTTTTGAAGAACCACTAAACAGCCTTCCTTAATGCATAATTTTTCAAAATAGTTTTATAATCAACATGAACGTATTCATTACACGAATTCCCTAGGGATTTCATGAAATCCCTAATTACACAGATTCCCTGTAATATATATGTATATATATATATATATATATATATATATATATATATATATATATATATATATATATATATATATATATATATATATATATACATCACATGTTTAATTCAGTGCCACAGAAGCAAACCACCCATCTGCCACCTGTGTCGGGGTCTGAGCCAAGGAGCAAGGTACTTATAGAAATTCCTGTTCAGTAGGAGTGTATGTTCTGTGTGTAGATATTTTGTGTGTAGATATTTTGTGCGTGTGTTTCCCTGAATCTGTCAAATCAAGACAATTTTAAGGTACAGTCGTAAGAAAATAGCGTTCATGCAAAGACAGTCCTCGACGTCATACATGTACGCCATGCAGTGTGCTTGACATGCAGAACAGCCTTACAGATAAGTTACACAGTTAATTTGGCAACAAAACCAGCTTGTTTTAGTACTTTCTAAAATGTTGTTAACAACAAACAGCCAAAGTCGGGAAATTTGCAAAGGATAGATTTAAAAAAATCTTCAAAATCAGATTTACTGTAATACACGCTACTATTTTTATTTGCTGTTTTTGTTGGTATGGCCAAATTACGAGAAACAGGCTATTTTTTTTCACTCACCACCCTCGCCATGTGTTATGTGCTGTATCTATTACGTGAAGTCATTGCGTGAATGTATTGCGCGTTCGTGTTGTGCTGTGTGGGATGCATTGTGGTGTGTGGATGCATTTTGCAGGTGTAATGTGTATGTATTGTACGTGTTGTGAGTGCAGTGCGCGCATGTGTGCTGCATTTTGTGTAGATGTGTAGATACAGAGGTTTCCAAACTGTTTGGGAAAACAAACCCAGTAAGAATCACCATGTCGATCCAACGTCGATTTGAGGTTGCGATGCCGATCCAATCAAATCACATCTGGTTGTAGCTTAATTGTTACCGGTCGCGACCATTTATCGAAGTCTGTTCAACGTCACTTATGCAACGTGGAATAAAGGCTGGATTAACACGTTGTTTATAGACGTTCTTTTGGTTGCAACCAAAACCTCACTTTCTCCGATGTCTAATCAACTGCTTTGGTGCAACGTTGAATAGGCTTTGGAAAAACGAGGTTTTAGAGATGCCGAAATATCGACGTTGTGTCAACGTCACAAAAACAACGTCATCATGCCATCGTTTAGGGGAATTAGAAGCCATGATAGTTTCGCTCCGACATTTGACCAAAATGAGGGCATAGAATTTGGGATTTCAGGAATTTTTACCAGCCTTTTCAATAATATTCATGAAAATTGACTTCGTATATCTCTCATGATAGCGGATGATCCAATGATTGGGGTACTTTGACAGAGGTCTGATCACGACACCATGCGATTTTCACCGTCTGGATAATGATTCTAGAGTAATATTTTCCCGACGTCTATATAGCGCTGGTTAGACATCGAATAATCGACATATGGCCATTATCGGTACCGAGACCTTCTTTTGATTTGATTAGCTGGATGTTGATTTGACTTCGGATGCGACGTCTATCCAACGTTGATCTTTACTGTAAATAGGAAAGCTCACAGCCGTAGTTATAAGACCTCTGATGAAAGTATTTGTTATGCATAAACACAGAGCGGAGAGATATTTTAAAAGTAGTTCGGCCTTAATGAGAGTGGGCGGGTGGGTCTGTGAAGTGAAAAAGGTATTATACTCAGCAGACTGAACCACCGTAGTGAATCATTCTTAAACGCATTTCAAAAAGTAGTTCCTCTCTTTTATGAATACTATTTTCGCGGAATCCCAAGTGGATCTGCCGAATAAGAAGGTGTTACAGACAACAGACCGAACCGCCGAATAGGTTGGCTGTTGAACAACAACGGCTTAGAGCAAAAACTTTTGCCCAAATAATAAGAAAGCCACATTTTCAGTCGAAAATAGGTTAAAATGAGAATTATAGCCAGGGCTGAGATCTCGCGTTCGCCCGGGGGCTTGTTGCGACCAACTTTTGCCTTGGGAGTTGGTCGTCCGACTGAGGACGAGGTAATACTTAAGAGAAATATATTTTGAGCGTTCAGCTTTTTGCTAGTTGATTAACTTAAAGTAGGTAGCCGGGATTTTAGAAGGCTCAGCCCTTAACATAATTCAAAATAGCTTTAAAGAATCCGTGAAATAAGACACTTCAAACAGTCAATGTGCAGTCCATAACCGCCATTTTTGTACAGCCAGGATTGTGATGCAGAATGCTTGTTTTTTTCCTAGTCTGCGGAAAGACCAGCGATCATGCAGAAGACAGTGCCGCCGCCTCTTCCCAACACATTCGTCATAGAAGACACAAAAAGAGGAATGAAAATCGACAGCTTGATAGAGCAACGGACTCAAGAAAGGCAAATAAGAATGAAAGCCACGCTGAAATCCAACTACAGCTTACAACGGGACAAGGAGTTTTTGGAGTTGATTCACAGCACAACACGTAAGAATGTTTTGTTTGACATCTGAAAGTGCATAAAATACAAGACTGTCCAGGGACATTGCGACCAGCCGAGATCTAGTGAATCAATTATCAATAGGCTTGTATGGTCATATTTTGAAACCCGTTTATTCAAAATTGAGCAGTCGTACAAAATTTTAAAAGAATCCGGTCAAAAGTTTGGGAGCAAAAGCATTTTGAAAATTGGCTAGTAAATATTTTAAATGGCTCCCATTTAGCCGATTTATGGCCAGTCGCCAAAAAACTAACTTTTCAAGAGAGGACCGCCCAGTGAATATTTATGCAAAATTTGAAGGCAATCCGATCATAACTATAGGCTACGAACAAATTTTAAATGTACCCATTTACCCAATTTTTGGTGGATCGCGAAAATAAAAGCAATTTTAAAGACAAAAAAGCATATTGAATATTTATGCAAAATCTGAAGGTAAGCTTATCAAAATTCTGGAAGAAAACAACCTTTGGAAAATTGGCTACCCGACCCCTCCCCATTTGGCCAGTTCTGGACCTTTCGCTAAAGGATTTCATTATAAAGAAGCATTTTGTGAATTGATTCCCAAAAAAATTTAAAATCCCCGCTTCGTTTTTTTGGAAGGGGGGCACAAATGGCTAAAATTTTAAAATGCCCCCTTTTACTTCGTAAAAGCTTTAAATTCGCTTATCTCCACTTTAGATGGGTTCCCTTCCGGTAAATAATACCACGCAAATAAAAATGAAATTTTTCCTTGTGAATAGAATGGTCCCTCTACTCTCCATCCTGTCTTCCCTCCATCTCCAGCCAATCAGCAAGCGAGAACGATAAGACTTACGTCATTCGAAGACATCAATCATTCCCTTCAAGCGTGGTGTTTACAACACACGCCTTTCTGTGTGCTCCACTTTTTTATCTAAAAAAGGGAACTGAGCAAGGTGCGATTTTGCTTTAATCTACTATTTTCACTTTCTTGGATTAAATTACGTGATTTGTGATTTGTGTGGATAAATTTCTACTCGGATTGAAGCAATTTTTCGGCACTGTTTCTTTCGGTCTGGTAGTTGTTGAGTTTACACGCAGCGGAGACACCTCTTAGTCCCGGGAAGTGTGCCTCTCTTCTCCACACGGAAGCTACAGGACCGCAATTTTGTTCTAGTTCATGCACACACCGCCTCGGAGTTGGTAGAATCTCTGCAGCCCACTGTGCCTGCTTCGATTCCTAGTCAACCACAGCTTATGGTACCATTACGTGAATGGCCATTTTTGCTGGTTAGACACTCCTTCGGAACCTGCTAGTTAGGTCAGGGTTTCTCCAGACTCTGCTAGCTCTGGTTCAGGCGAAATTATGCTCATAGACGTTTCGAGCTATTTTTGGCGAAATTTCTGCTGAAAGCCCATTTATGGGACTACGATATCCCATACATGGTTCCGAGGTGCCGTTTTTTTTTTCGGCACCAAGTGGCCCATTTGTGGCACCTCATTTGCCTGGGATCAGGCCCGAATCCCATTTATGGGATCAATCGGACGAGACCCACAAATGGACTAGATGGTACCGTTTAGGGTCCCGGAATCGATCCCGTTTTCGGGCCCATGGTCATATCCCGTTTATGGGATAATTTTCCTACATCCCGAAAATGGGCCCATCGAAAGCTCATCTTGAATACTTGTCATTCGATAGAGCTCTGAGAGGCCTATGAGCATCATTTTAGCGCCTATTCGAGCAGAGTACGTACTGGTATTATTTGCTAACACTCCAAGGTGATATAACTCTCGTTTTTGCGCTAAATGTTCTTTTATCTGTCTAGTCTGCTGTGACATGAACAGATAACTTACCTGTCTTTTTCTGCTTGCATTTCAGATATGACAGAAGCCAGCCTGCGGAGTCAGCCGATACTTCTGCAGTGCACCCACCCACCTTCAGCCTTCAACCCCCACTCTATTTGTGACCGTTGCAAACGAAAGAACAGTGTACCCCTTTGCGACGAGTGGAATACTTGCTCTGAGTGCCATCACTTGTCACCGAAACAGTGGAAACTTATTCTCAAGAACAGGATACGCAATGATAGGAGAAGATACAGACGTAAAGCCTTGTCTTTATCCCCATGTGCGTCCTCGGATTTCGGTCAAGTAGCGATGCGTAAAGCTAGCTCAGTGATTTTGGAACAAGTTTCGTCTCCCGTTAAGATGGATACAGGTTCAGAGTCCGATGCGTTTGCGGTGGACAAGAAGACCAAGAAATCCCGCAAACGTAAAGCATATGCCGAAACGGTGGCCGACCTGGATATTCCAGAAGGCAAAGAGTTGGAAACCCTCAGGAAGGCTTGGGCTATTACACCCTCGGATACGGATAAAACCGAAACGACACCGAAAACAGACATTGCCGTGGAACCAGTGACAGTTACTCATACGGCTTCGGGCTCCAGTTTCTCGGCTCTGGCCGGTCAGTTGGGCATTCCGGCACAATCGGAACTGTCGTCCCCCCCTTCAGTGCCACGACTGCCTGGAGAGTTTTCAGCCTTTTTGTCGATGCAAGCCCAGTTGCAAAAACAAATGCTAGACCTCCAACAGCAAGTCGAACGCCAAGGCAAGGAATCTCGTCGCAAACATAAACCGTCTGCCACAGTTTCGCGACCACCACCGGACCTACAGCCACTCACCACTCCATCCCCTTCTCGTGTAGATCCCAGCACACAATTACCGTCAGTAGAAGTGATCAGTGACGCTGAATCTTCAGGGCTCCCCCCATCAGGGCGAGGATCAGGCTTTTTGGGAGAGGAGGAGGAAGAAGAGTTGGTCCAGTCAGTGGCATCCCATCTGTCTTCCATTCCACTCAACCGAGAACGGGAGATCTATACCCCTTCGGGTGACGTCCCATCACAATCGGCAGGCACCAGTCACGAACGGGAACCTGAACAGGAGTCAGAGGACCAAGAGTCAGTAGGGGGAGAATCGAGTGAGGAGGCAGCAGATACACCCCCTTCCTCTCAGTTTCGCCTTCCCCTCAGGGAAATGGACTATATCAGATCCCCTCGTAGTAGCCAGAAGCTTTGGAAAGATCCGGCAGCAGCAGGGAGACGCCCAATCAGGACCCCCTCCCCAACGGATTTCACTCCACGAAGCGAGAATGCCACGCCATCCATCACCGCATCTACAATAGCGCCAGAGGACGTTCCTTTTCGCGACGCAATTCAGGAAATTGCCCGTCTGGCTAGGGTCACGGCCAGCTCTCTTACAGCCGATAAAGAGGATCCTCCGATCCGGATGACCTCTCAGACGGCCCCGCTGCATCAAGACCCATTTATCGCGCTACCTACTAGCGAAGGCATCGCTAACGCGGTAACAGTAAGAACAAGGGAGTTCAAAAAGATGGATAATGCTGAGGGCCGTACCTTATCCCGTTTTCACGCCTCGCGCCACTGTGCTGTAAGACCAGGCCCGTATCGACCATCGGACGACCTATTATCTTCAGAACCCTTGGAGCAACCGTCAAAACGCACGGTTTGGATGCCCTCGGTTCGCAATGATTCGGACATTCCACTAGTGGAGAAAGACGCTAAGACCATTGAGGCGTCCTCACGACATATTCTTAATGTAATGTCATTTCAGGACCACACTCTGAAAGCGTTAAAAACGCGTTGGGAGGATTTACGCCTCAATGATCCGGTCACGTCCAAACTATTGGAATGTCTGGCTCTTGCAACCAGGGACGTGGTCAAGCTATCTACTTACCTGATGACGTCCATGGTTTTTCTCAGACGGGATGCCTTCTTACAACATTGCTGGTCAAGCGTGAAAGGGTTGAGGGATTTGCGTCATGCTCCCATTCTGGGTGAAAAAGAATTGTTTCCTCCCGCGGAAATAGAGCGAGTAAATCAAGAAAGCCGCTCCCTATCACAAGACTTCGCCTTGATGTCCAGGATGTCCCGGGCATCATTTCGGCGCCCGCTCAAACGCAAGAGAGTTCAACGCCCAAACTCGGAGCAGGCTAAGCCCATATCTCAATCGCAACCCCCTCCGGCCAAGAAGCCCAAGTCGGGTCACAGCAATCGACAGGAGGGCCCATCACCGCAACAGAGCAGGTAGCAGCCAATCAAAGTACCGCCCAGAGACTCATTGGTCTCCTGGCGATACTTTAATAAGTGTAGAAAATCCAAAAGATTTGCATTCCTGCATCTCCTACTGGCCCGTAGGAGGAAGGCTAGGCAAATTCTGGAAGGCCTGGGCAGAAATGGGTGCCCCTCGTCGGGTAGTCCGATGGCTAAAAAACGGGTATTCTCTACCGTTCAAACGGGATCAAAGGGGTCACAAAGTCCCTATCCCCCTAACTGCCCGGGCACCAGAAAACTTAGTCACCTCCTATCCCAAAGGGTCAGACAAAGATGTAGCCCTTCAGGAAATGTTGATATCCCTGAAAGAAAAAGAGGCCATAGAGGAAATGCCCGAAACTCAGGAAGCCTTTTTCAGCAGGGTCTTTCTAGTCCCCAAAAAATCAGGCGGGTGGAGATTAGTCATAGACCTCTCCTCCCTCAACGAATTCCTAATGACCACAACTTTCCAAATGGACACAGCCCAAGTTATAAAAGAAAGTCTTCAGGCAGGGATGTGGGGCACGTCGATAGATCTGTCAGACGCGTACCTCCATATCCCATTGCATCATTCAACCAAAAAATTCGTAAGCTTTCAAATAGGCCTACAACGTTTTTGGTTTCGGGCACTCCCTTTCGGTCTCTCCACGGCTCCGTATGTGTTTTCAAAGGTAATGAAAGTTCTGAAGTCTTGGGCTCGCCTAGAAGGCATGTTGGTGTTCCAATATCTAGACGACTGGTTACTAGCCCATCAAGACAAACAAACGGCCCGTCTTCAAACTATAACTCTAGTTCGAAAGGCCATTCAGGTAGGGCTCGTAGTCAACATACCCAAATCGGAGCTTTCACCCAAACAAGACATTATATTCCTCGGGGAAAGATGGGATCTAAAAAATGCAAGAGCCTTTCCTACCGAAGAGAGACGCCAAAGAGTCTGTCAGGCAATAAAAGCAATCCCAGCAGACAAAAACGTGAACTTACAGGCAATGGAATCCTTGTTAGGTCTCCTAGTTGCAACCGAAAAAACGGTCCCTTTAGGCCGCTTGCATTACAGACCATTTCAAAGACAGGTCAGATTTGCATTAAGAAAAGGGAGGTTTCCCCGTGCCAAAACAAAAATTTCTGGGAAAACACTAATTCCCCTACAATGGTGGTGCGATCCCAGAGTGATGACCGAGGGTGTCCCCTTTCACCCCCCACCCCCAGAGATAGAACTTCAGACCGATTCGTCCCAGAAGGGCTGGGGGATACATTGTCAGGGTCAAGTATGGAAAGGGTTATGGGCTCCCCCCCTAAACAGCTACCACATCAATTGGTTAGAGTTACGAGTAGTGTGGATAGCCCTAAACAGATTGAATCACATTCTCAGGGGCAAATCCATACGGTTCCTTTTAGACAACTCTACGGCAGTAGCTTACCTAAACAGACAGGGAGGGACCAGGTCTCTTCATCTCTCGAAATTAGCATGCAGGATTCTTTGCTTTGCTCGCCAATGTCACATCACCCTAACAGCCCATCACTTAGCGGGAAAACTCAATGTACTGGCAGATTTGGCATCCAGGGAGGGACAAGTAATTCACACGGAATGGTGCCTAGCACACCCATCCTTCCGATGGGTAGCAGGTCAATCACCATGGGGTCCCCCCTCCATAGACCTATTCGCCAATTCCATGACGACCCAACTGCCCAGGTTTATCTCCCCCTGCCCGGATCCAACTGCATGGGCGGTGGACGCACTCAATTGCCCATGGCCAACCCAAGAAGTACTGTACGCCTTCCCCCCACAGGCAATACTCCTTCAGGTTCTCCAAAGGGTAATCAAACTGAAACCACGATTCCTCCTGTTAGTGGCCCCATGGATGCCGGAAGCTCCATGGTTTGCCCTATTGCTACAATGCAAGGTGGTCAAATCAGTCCCGATCCCATGCCACAAAGAACTATTATCCCAACCACACTGGCATCACTTCCACCCGGCTCCTCATCTGCTGAACCTACACCTTTGGTGTCTGACCAATCTTTCTTAAAAAAGAAAGGTTTCTCGAATAAGGTAGTGGATAAAATGGTTAGTAGTCATAAACAATCCACAACTAAGGTGTACAGAGCCCAGTGGAATAAATTTGCCTCGTGGTGTACCAAATCGAAAATAGATCCATTCCAGGCTTCCCCACCAGTCGTGGCCGATTTTCTGGACTATCTATTTACGGACGAACATTTAAAAGTAGGTTCAATAGAGGGATACAGGGCAGCCATAGGTTCTAAACTCAAAGCGTCCACAGGCTATGACCCAGGAGAAGACTCCGCCCTATCACAATTGATCAGACACTTTAAGGTGAATTCCCCCCCCCCAGTACGCCCACAGTGGCAAAATGGGATCTGTCACTAGTTCTTCGCTTTCTTCAAAGGCCTGACATTTTTGACGAATCAGTAATATCAGCTAAAAATGCCACCTTAAGGTTCACCTTCCTATTGGCGTTGGCATCAGGCAAACGAAGAAGTGAAATTCACGCCTTAGACAGAACAGTGAGTAAGGAAAATGGGACTTGGGATAAGGTATTCCTCGTACCAAGGGCAGGATTCATGGGCAAAACACACATCAAAACTCACGGGATGGGCACATTTGATCATATAGCCCTACCGTCCCTACCCGAAGAACATAGCCCGGGAGATCGTGTGTCATTGTGCCCTGTACAAGCACTACGACAGTATTTAGTTATTTCGGAAACATATCGGTCATCAGGTCAAAAAGCCTTGATCATTTCCCACATGCCGAATTTCAATAAGGACATCTCCAAACAAACAATTTCTCGTTACATTAAAGAGGTCATTATAACAGCCTATGAAAGGTCGCAGTCTGATACCAAGCTCCTATCAGAATTGAACGTTAAAGCCCATCAAGTAAGACAGGTGGCAAATTCACTTAGGGCTTTACGCAATGTGTCATTTTCTGAAATCCTCAAAACGGGATGCTGGGTTTCGCCAAACTCTTTTATCAAATATTACCTAAAAGATTTCTCCCAAGATGAAATCTCCGGGATTTATTCGGTGGCCCCTTTTATAGCGGCAGAATCAACATTTAAGGCTTAATTTTGTTCTGTTAACAGACCGGTCACCCCTAGACCGAAAAGCAAGGGCAAACAGAAAGGTGGACCATCCAAGGGTCGAGGCGGCTATCAACATAAGTTCAAGAATAACCGCTCCTCCTGATGGACCACAACCGCTTCTAGAGACATCTAGCCACGCTTAACGGCGAAGTTTTCTTTCGATCCCATATTTTGGGACCAAGACAGTTTATACTTTCGTATCATATTCAAGAGTCTGTGTAAGGTACCGTCACTGTAGCAGGGATTTTCCTTCTTCAGGGCTGATTATGTAACCCCTTTTCTAAGTATTACTAAGAAAAGGGGGGGGGAGAGCAGAGACAGACATCTCTTCTCCTTGCCCGGTTCGATATAGTCTAGTTTCACTTGATCCCTTGAAGAAGGTATCCCATTCCTACAGTGACCATACCGTGAGTACCGTAGGTGCCATTTTTTCTGGGACTGATCCCATATGCAAATTGTGACAGTTCTCAACAAATTATAATTCTGTGATTATGCCTTCACCCTGTGGGTGTGTAGTAATTTTAATCTCATGAATAAGGTGCTTATTATCCGTATTTTCACGTATGCTAGAGATCGTGACAATACTTCAATTTGTGTTCCATTTATGTGTTCAGGCCTTAAGGCCAGCATGTTTTTACTGACACAGACGGAGCTAATTTCCTCTGTGTTAAGAATTTTATTTTACGTAAATCAGGTTTTCGATTTACTACTTTTAAATAAGCTTTTAAGGTCAATAAAATTGATTACTTTGTACCTTCTGCATGATAATACATAGCATCAGAGTATCCCAGGTCGGGCTCCATCCAGTGGGAGGCAGGCGGGGGATGGATAGGATACTCATTCAAACGGTTGGTTTGATGGTCAATTTAGCTTGGTACTACGTTGGAGTCCTTTGACCGTTAGTACTTTTTTTTGTTATTCTTTGTCAATGGATCGAGAGTGCTCTTCTCGACTATTAGTTGGAAGAATAGTAAAAGCGGAACATGGTTTGAGTCTTTTATTTTTCTCTCACTTTGTACCCTTATGTCCAAGGACATTGCACTCTGTCGAGTATACAGCACAATTCGCGTAATTATTTATCAATTTTTCAACAGAATGGCAGGCTCCCCTTCTCCGGACTTTAGTCCCATCTAAAGTGGAGATAAGCGAATTTAAAGCTTTTACGAAGTAAAACTATCGTTTTATTTTCGTAAAACGCGCTTTTACGAGTAAAAGCGCAATTCGCGTTCTCCACTTTAGCCTATCTTCCCTCCCAGCCAACCCGCAACAAGCCTGGGTGCGTTGTCACCACTTTTTGGGGCTTGAAGGGAATGATTGATGTCTTCGAATGACGTAAGTCTTATCGTTCTCGCTTGCTGATTGGCTGGAGATGGAGGGAAGACAGGATGGAGAGTAGAGGGACCATTCTATTCACAAGGAAAAATTTCATTTTTATTTGCGTGGTATTATTTACCGGAAGGGAACCCATCTAAAGTGGAGAACGCGAATTGCGCTTTTACTCGTAAAAGCGCGTTTTACGAAAATAAAACGATAGATTTAGCCTTTTTTTGTCTGATCGTCAAAAAAGAAGCTTTTCAAAATAGGAGGGCCTAGTGAACATCTATGCTAAATTTGAAGATAATCCGATTAAAATTGACTCCCAAAATTTATAAATGTTCCCCATATGGCTAATTTTTGACGTTTCGCCAAATTAAGTCACTTTTCACTAGAGAATTGTCTAGGGAAAAATCGTGCAAAATTGGAAGGAAATCCAATCCAAACTGTGGGAGAAGCACTGTGAAAATTGGCCAAATGTGGGCCATTTGAAACTGTTTGTTTGCCAATTTTTGGTGGAGTGCCTAAAAAGTAATTTTGAGACAGGCCTACCTGAAGAACATTCGTGCAAAATTTCAAAGGAATCCGATCAAAACTGAGGGAGGGGGAAGCATTAAGTAGAAGTTTACATACGCACATAAGTGCACACACACACAGACAACGGATTTCCCTTCTACTGATGTGATAAGACCAGCCCGAGAAAACCAGCTGATCTAAAAAAAAAAGAAGACTTTCTGCTTTCATTCGGGCTAGGCAACAATGTACACGTCACCAGTGACTATGCTCGAGGGGTCAGCAATTAGTACTTATGCAAACAAAACACCGCTGGTCTTCATCCCTAAGCAAAAATCATTTACATTGGCCGCTTAAAATTCCATTTCTTTACAAGGCGAATAAAAACTTTAACGTGGTGTTCGATAACAAAAATACTGGATTTCTGTATGAAGCAAATAGTGGACGCAAGGCTTAAGTTTTCAACATTCCAACTGATAATTGGAATATTTCAGTTTCCTACGAGCAGTTCTCAACAAAATGTAGCAATAATTGATAAAATATGTTTAAACAATACCCTTAAGCACGGGACAATCGAATGCTCAAAGTGTATCCTAATATACGTTAGCGTTAAGTTGGCTAAACGATAATTAGGTAGTTTGTCAACACGTGTTTCCAAATGGGTACATTTTACCAAACACTCCGGAAATTTTTCCCCTCCGACATAGATCCAAGAGAAATTCTCCAAGACTAGGGAGACGTAGGAACGTGAAATTTGGCACACACATAGAGCGTATGTGATCTTCAATTTTCACCTTGACCTCAAATTAGACCTCGAAGACCAATTAAGGTCAACTGAGGTTGAAATATTTTAAACCCCCTGTTTATCAAGAAAAATATATAGAAATAAAACCGAAATCGCTTTACAAACACATATACGGTTAAAAAAAAGGGAGCAACCTTGCGACCTGAATCTTGGCCTTGGGGAGCATGGCCAAAGATCAAGTGATCTGTCCGCATAGGACGATTTATCACGAAAAAGGTTGGACATTCGGGCCTAAAAGATGTTACATAAATACTTGGGTAGCCTTGTCTTAGGTCAAGTTCCATGCCCTAGGTCAAGTTCAAAGTGGAAAACATGAAGCTGACACCTTTTCGAAAATAACCAGATAACGTAATCTCAAAAGGGTTAGAAATAGAGCGACAGTGAGCCAGTTTTCCGTCCTTTTGGCCTTAAGAGGTCATTTAAGCGGTTACCTCTGTGACATGGACCGTAGAGTTTTTCAGATAATGGTCAAGGATTTGCTGGTTTTGAGCTCATATCACGACTTTTATGCCCAAACGATCGAACTAAAGAGGTACATCGGAGACTTTTTCAGTTTTTGGCCTGGACCTTGAGCAAAGATATTTGATACATATTTGCAATATATTGTCGTATATGTGTCAACCATTAGGGGCCTACTTTGTCAAATATCTGTTTGATTCTGTTTTATAATCTTGGCGAGATTATCAAGAAATTAGGCTCATAACTAACCAGAATTTTGCTAGATAGCGGAATGATACACCACAAGAGAAAATGTATGTTTACCATAATGATCGAGAAGGTCTAGGCTCGAAGCTAGAATAACCGGGAATAATTCCCACTTGCGAACTTAGTTCCCACTTGCAAACATAGTTTGCGAATGGCTATGCTTTGCCAAGAATTCTGGTGTCTATTCCTTCCCTTTTTTGTTTTTGTTTGTTTGTTTTTTTTTGTTTGTTTGTTTTTTTTTCGTCTCGGAGGTTTCCAGAAAACTCTTACACTATTTTGACGTAGAACGATGAAATTCCGCACAAACATGGTGATGACATGTCGTGAAATCCGCAATTTTTTTCACCTTGATCTTCAAGGTCAAAGTCAAATTGAGGTCAAAGTATTTTTGACCTCAGTGGTTTCCAGAAAACTCCTACAGGGGTTTGTAGTAGAAAGACGGCATGTGGCAGAAGCATAAAGGGTAATGAGTTGTCGCGAAATCCTCAACTTTTTTTACTTTGATCCTCAAGGTTAAGGTCAAATTGACGTCAAAACATTTTTTTTTCAAATCCTTATCCATCACGAAAAATTGCTGGAAATAGGCTCAAATCCTTGCTTCAACACGATAGAACAGTTAGAGATCTCTTATTTCCGAACCTTTGGCCTAAAAGACGTTACATAAGAGGTACCTCGGTGACCTCCTCCACCATGGTCAAGATCAAAACCCGGAAGTTGACCATTATCTCGACAACGGTTAGAGATAGAGCGATTTTGAGCTTATTGGAACTAAAAGACGTTATATGAAATGTACCTCGGTGACCTTGACCTCCTCCATCATGGAGAAGGTCAAAAATCGGAAGTTGACCATTATCTCGAAAACGGTTAGAGATAGAGCGATGTTGAGCTTATTTTCGACCGTTTTTACCTGAAAGACGTTACATAAGAGGTACCTCGGTGACCTTGACCTCCTCCGTCATGGTCAAGGTACAAAATCGGAAGCTGACCATCATCTCGAAAACAGAGAGGGCGATTTTGAGCTTATTTTCTATCCTTCATGCCTTAAAGACGTTATGTAAGAGGTTCTTCGGTGACCTTGACCTCCTCCTTCATGGTCAAAGTCAAAAACCGGAAGTTGACCATTCTGTCGAAAACGTTTAGGGATAGAGCGATGTTGAACTTATTTTCGACCCTTTTTGCCTTAAAGACGTTACATAAGACGAGCCTCGGTGACCTTGACCTCCTCCATCATGGTCAAGGTCAAAAACTGGAAGTTGATCATTATCTCGAAAACGGTTACCTCGGTGACCTTGACCTCCTTCGTCATGAAGGTCGATTTTGAGCTTATTGGGACTAAAAGACGTTATATGAAATGTACCTCGGTGACCTTGACCTCCTCCGTTATGGAGAAGGTCAGAAACCGGAAGTTGATCATTATCTCGAAATCAGTTAGAGATCGAGCGATTCTGAGCTTATTTTCGTGCCTTTGGGCTAAAAAGACGTTATATGAAATGTACCTCGGTGACCTTGACCTCGTCTGTCATGATGAAGGTCAAAAACCGGAAGTTGACCATTATCTCGAAAACAGAGAGAGCCATTTTAAGCTTATTTTCTATCCTTTCAGCCTTAAAGACGTTATACAAAAGGTTTCTCGGTGACCTTGACCTCCTCCGTCATGGTCAAGGTCAAAACCCGGAAGTTGACCATTATCTCGAAAACGGTTACAAATGGAGCAGTTTTGAGCTCATTGGGCCTAAAAGACGTTAGATGAAATGTACCTCGGTGACCTTGACCTCGTCTGTCATGGTAAAAAACCGGAAGTTGACCATTATCTCGGAGAGAGAGAGAGAGAGAGAGAGAGAGAGAGAGAGATAGCTTATTTTCGATCCTTTAGGCTTTAAAGACGTCATATAAGAGATGCCACGGTGACCTTGACCTCCTCCGTCAAAAACCGAAAGTTGACCATTATCTCGAACACGGTTAGGGATAGAGCAATTTTGAGCTTTTCGACCCTTTGGGCCTAAAAGACCGTATACAAAATGTACCTCGGTGACCTTGATCTAGTCTGTCATGGTCAAGGTCAAAAACCGGAAGTTGACCATTATCTCGAAAACGACGTTATATAAGATGTACCTGGAAACCTGTTAGAAAGCTGAATTTGATTATTTGTACTCGAGAGAGATTACATTATATTTTTTCGCTGTCCTCGTTCAAGATAATAATCCGGAAGCTGATAATTACGTCGAAACACTGAAAAACGTGTCTTTGACCAAATAGATTGTATTCTGTCTAGTTATAAAAGGAGCGATATTTGGTCTAGTTCTAAAAGGCTATGTACGGAATAACATCGAAAAAGTACAGATGTCCTACTGGTCTTCCTAAGATTTTGAATGATAATCATCACGTGTTTGTACTCTACCTTTGCAGAGTACACGATATGGCGGGCAGTTTGTAGTAAGTGTGCAGAGCATCCGGTGTGCGGATAGCCACTACATGCAAGCCATTGGGTACATTCTTTTGGACCTTCCCGGAAAAACAAGAGACTCTCGGAAAAACGAGAGGTGTTCTATTGGAGAATTAGTTTTGGTCTCGAAAACTGGCTCTAGAGACTGCCAGATATAAAATGGTGGAAACTGAGCCGAAAAGAATGTACCCTTTGTTTAAAAGTTGTAGAAGTGCCTGTGTGCAGAGTATATCCTGTTGCGGGCTTCTGTGTGGTGGCTATTTGTGAGAAGTGTGCAAAGCAGAATATACTCTGCACACAGACTTCCATTTAGTGGCTAAGTACAAAGTAGAGCAGGCGGTGTGGCGGGCTATGTATCAAATAGAAAAGTAATTACAGAACAAAGCTGGAAACCTGCGTAAGCGCAGAGCACGCGCTGTCACGGGTTATTTAACACGTTTAGAAGACGCGATGTGCGAATAGCCAATAGAGGAGACGCACAGGTTTGGAGAAAGGAACGTAATCCCGGGATATGCAAGAAACAAGTGTGCGAATAACTGTAAAATTCCGTGTGTGTGTGCGTGCGCGCGCACGTGTGTGTATGTGTGTGTATAGAGTGGAAGACGCGCAGTTTAGAAAACCAGATTGCATTTCCTAATGGCTATTTGAGCAAAGTGTGCAGAAATAATGCGAGAATTGAGCACAAATAGAGAAATTGTGCGGAGCAAGAAAAACACCAGACACACCATGACTGGAGCAGAGCACGTGTTGCCCTGAGGTTCAGAGCACTCAATGAGTGAATAGCGGAAACTTGCGCAAGGCGGTGTACATGGTAGATATGTAACGTGTTCAAGGCGTTGAATAGGTTTGGGTTTTTTTTTCTCTTCTTTTTATTTTTGGGAGGGGGGAGGTGGACTGACTGCTGACTGCGTTTCAGCCGTTTCACACTTCTTTCACCCTACACCCATTCACCATAAGCCCTTTCGCCATAAGCCCTTTCACCATAAGCCTTTCACACTATATATTTTTTGTGACTGGCTGCTTTTTTACAGTTTTCACTTTTTTAAACTCTGTATTCCATGCATCTTTTATATAACCTGCAGCTAGCCATTCCATTCTGCAGAATGGGTTTGGGTTTTTTGCTTTCTCTTCTTTTTATTGTTGGGAGGGGGGAGGCGGTGGACTGACTGCTGAATGCGTTTCAGCCGTTTCACACTTCTTTCACCCTACGCCCTTTCACCATAAGCCCTCCCACAATAAGCTCTTTCAATCTTTTTCACCATAAGCCCTTTCACACTACATATTTTGCGACTAGCTGCTTTTTTTACAGCTTCCACTTTTTTTAACTCTGTAGTCTACGCATCCTTTATATAACCTGCAGCTAGCCACACACTACTTAACGTTCATTCACACTGAACCACATCTCACCAAAGTTCACCAAAAGTAGGGTATAAATTGGGTATAAACACCCGTTTTCATACCCCTAGGGGTATGATAACACCTGTTTTCAAACCCCTATTTCAGAAAAATAGGAAATGGGGGTATGAAAACACTTTCCGGAAGTGGTTAAAAACTGCGCACGATGTTGAGAAGAAGGTCAAGGTCGCAAAAGAACCCCCCTCCCCTTGGTTTGTGTTTTCAAACCCCCAGGGGTATGAAAAAAAGTTTCCGGAAGTGGTATAAAACAGTTTCGTCTAACCCTCATGAGGTTTGACGATACAGTTTCGTCAGACCCCAGTGAAGGTCAAGGACACTGTAGAGTAACTTTGACCTTATTTCGTCAAGGACACTTCCGTCAAAATAACGTGTACTTTTGATCTTCACCTAATTTCGTCAAGGACACTGTAACCTTGACCTGATTTCGTCAAGGGCACTTTCGTCAAAATACGCATGTACTTTCGTCATCCCATCCGACCACGTTCAAACGTGGATCATTTCGTCATTCCATCAATGCACGTTGTCAAAGCACACATGTACTCACGTCATTCCATTCCGACGTCATTGACGTCATTGATGATGTCACGGATTACGTCATTTACTAAATATTTCAATCGAACATAACTTTATAACTACTCAGTCGATTTCAGCCATCTTTTCACCATACAAGTATGTACATTATTGTCACCCATGTCAACTGTTTGACTTTCAATAGAAGACTCATCTTACGTTTCCGTGATAGGTGCTTTTATGTGGAAATAACAACACAACAGCGTAACAGCAACAACACAACAGCAACAACAACGCAACAATAACACAACAACACAACAACAATGCAACAACAATTAACACAACAACAATAACGCAACAACAACACAATAACAACGCAACAGCAACAATGCAACAACAATACAACAACAACAACGCAACAACAACAATGCAACAACAACAGTACAACACAACAACAATAACGCAACAACACCACAACAATAACAAAACTAACACAACAATAACAACGCAACAACAGCACAACAACAACACAACAACAACACAACAACAGCGCAAGAACAACAACGCAACAACAACGCCACAACAACAACACAACAATTACGTAACAACACAACAACAACAACACAACAACAGTTCAACAAGAATAACGCAACAACAGTTTCTGTTACTGTTGTTGTTGTCATATATATATATCGACACTCAAAGACCTTTTCATCATTTGAGAACTATTGAAAGTCAAACAGTTGACATGGGTGAAAATAATGTACATACTTGTATAGAATGCTGTGTATTTAAAACCATTCATCATAATGTCTTGCTTTTGGATGTGTGAACGCAGTTTCAGCGTTCGTCACATATTCAACGTTCAGTTTATGTTTCATTAAAGACAAAGTCCTGCTGATCAGATTGGTAAAAAATGGTTGAAATCGGTCCAGTAGTTTTAAAATTATATTCGATTAAAATTTTAGGTAAATGACGTCATCCGTTACGTCATCAATAATGTCATCAATAAAAATATAAAGTCTTCCCAAACACCATGTTGCAAAGATTGTTAAATCGGTCCAATAGTTTTTGTGTCATCCGTGACGTCATCAATGACGTCATCAATAAAAATTCAAAGTTTCCTCAATACTATGGTGCAAAGGTGGCTGAAATTGACCGAATAGTTTCAAAGATATGACTTCATCAGTGACGTCATCCATAAACACTTGACGTCTTCCTGAATACTATGGTGAAAAGATGGTTGAAATTAACCGAGTAGTTTCTAAGATAAACACGTTTAAAATTTTGAGTATATGACGTCATCAGTGACGCCATCCATAAACACTTCAATTCTTCCTGAATACCCTGGTGAAAAGATGGCTGAAATCGACTGATTAGTTATAAAGTTATGTTCGATTGAAATATTTAGTAAATAACGTCACCCGTGACGTCATCAATGACGTCAATGACGTCGGAATGGAATGACGTGAGTACATGTGCGCTTTGACGAACGTGCCTTGATGGTATGACGAAATCATGCACGTTTGAACTTGGTCGAATGGGATGACGAAAGTACCTGCGTACTTTGGTGAAAGTGCCCTTGACGAAATTAGGTCAAGGTTACAGTGTCCTTGACGAAATTAGGTCAAGGTCAAAAGTACACGTGTACTTTGACGAAAGTGTCCTTGACGAAATAAGATCAAGGTTACTCTACAGTGTCCTTGACCTTCACTGGGGTATGACGAAACTGTTTTATACCACTTCCGGAAACTGTTTTGATACCCCTATTTATACCCTACTACCAAATCTGTGTTCAAGTTAAAAAAGACACATTAAACAACCGATAAGCACTACACAGCAGATAACCACTACCCAACCGATAACCACTACACAGAAGATAAGCACTACACGGCCGATAAGCACTACACAACCGATAAGCACTACACAACCGATAACAGTACACAGCCGATAAGTACTACACTGAATGATATTTCTCAAAATTAGTGAGTAAAGTCTTTTGCAACGAATCTGTTCCTGTCCATTGATCGTGATGGTGGCTCTTCTCGGCTTGATTCCTTGTTCGAAACGGGTATTATTGGCCTGTTCCTTTATCTGAAAGATGTGTAGAAGCTTTCTTTATAATTAAATGTATCTTGGATCAGGGAAGGGAGGCAAGGGATCGTGAAAAGCGAATGAAAGCAGAAGAAACAAGTTTGTCCAAGGACAAAGTCCCATCTTACTGAAAGCGATAAGACCAATTCCAGCATGCATGAGCAAGAGAATTTCCATGAAAAATTAAGCTTCAAAAATCGAAATGGCAAAGAGCTAGCTAAATAATTAATTTAGTAAAGGACCCGAACATAGACTGCTAAATACATACAAAGATTTGTTTCCCAGAAAAATGGTTCTCAGTTCGGACCAGTGCGCATGTTTATTTAACTTTCGTTGATGCGTGGTTTGCATTTCCGGCCAGTGTGCAAGTTTGTTCAACTTGTTTTGATGCGCGGTTTGCAGTTCGGACCAGCGAACATGTTAAGTCAACTTGTGTTGTTGTGTGGTTCGAATTTAAGACCACTGCGCATGTTTCTTTTGGTCGAGTTGATGCGCGGTTCGCATTTCGGACCAGTGCGCATGATTTGTTTTGACGTGTGTTTATACGTGACCAGTGCGCATGTTTATTTAACTTGCGTTGCTGTGCGGTTCGCATTCGGACCAGTGTCCATGTTTATTTAATTTGCGTGGATGCGCGGTTTGCATTTCGGACCAGTGCAATGTCTATTCAACTTCCGTCGATGCCCGGTTCTTATTTCGAACCAGTGTGCATTTTTACTTAACTTGTGTTGATGCGCGGTCCTTATTTGGACCAGTGCGCATGTTTATTTAACTTGCCTTGGTGGGCAGTTCGCATTTCGGACCAAGTCTATTCAACTTGCGTCGATGCATGGTTCTTTCTTCGGACCAGTGCGCATGTTTATTTAACTTGCATTGATACGCGGTTCGCATTTCGGACCATTGTGCATGTTTCTGTAACATGGGTCGGTGCGCGATTGTTATTTCGGACCAGTGCGCAAGTTTATGTAACTTGCTTTGATGCGCTGTAGGAGGATATTTATTTTAAATTTGTTTTCAAAAATCCCCCCAAAGAAATCCCCCCAAAAAAAAAAATACTTAAGAACTTTCCCAATTCACTCAAAAAGCACAAGCCGTATGCAAGACCTCCCTAGAGACGGTCATACCGAAAATAAACGACATTTGAAAAAAGACTGTAGGAGGAAATGCATTTTGATTTTTTTTCTTTAAAAAATTAACAAAAATTCCCCGATCAATTCAAAAAGTACAAGTCGTATTCAGAAACCCCTAGGCATGTTTCACACCTGAAGTAAATGATATCGGATCAAAAGTGTAGAAGATGCATGTCATGGTATTTTCTTCAAAAATTCCCCCCAAAATAAAAAATTCCCAAATTGAGTCGAAATCGGATAAAAACTGTAGGAGGAAATTCCCAAAAAATACAAAAAATTCCTATCGACTAAAAAAGCGCAAGCCGTATGCAGGATCCCTTAGGGATGTCTCATGCCAAAAATAAATGAAATTGGACAAAAACTGTAGGAGGAAATGCATTTAAAAATTTTTCTTCTAAACTTCCCAAAAAATACAAAAAAATTTCCGATCGACTAAAAAAGCGCAAGCCATATGCGCGACCCCTTAGAAATACCTCACACCAAAAATAAATGACATCGGATCAAAAATGTAGAAGATACGTATTAAAATTTTTTCTTAAAAAGTTCACCAAAAATTCAAAAATCACCCGATCGACTAAAAAGTTTAAGCCGTATGCATGACCCCTTAGGGATGCCTCATACCAAAAAATACGTGTCATCGGATCAAAATTGTGAGAGGAGATACATTTTTAAACAAAAGTTTACTAAACGAACCAACCAGCTAACTAACGGTTACCGTCTGCAGACCGATAGGTATACCCCAGCTTGCGTGTGACTAAAGCTGGGCAAAAGAAAGAAAGAAAGAATTTTTATATTGTGACTTGCTTCATGTAATTTTGCTCCAATCGGTTCACAATGTGCCCATAAATTATTGCCCATTGATTATTTTAATTTACTTTTTAATTTACTTTTTAAAATTTATTTTAATACTTTTCTATTTTATGACAGACCTTACAACAACTAACACGAATTAACGCAGTTTGGGCGGAACTGTAAATATTGGCTGCAAAAACAAGTATGTCCAAGGACATGACCCAGCCGAGTTACCAAACAAGGAAAGAGAGAAAAACTCTGAAACGAATACTGTTAGGCCAAAAAATGTAGAACTTTGTTTCTAAACGTAACTTTTTCATAATTGTAATACACAAAAACGGGTTTTCCCGGGTGGAAGCTACCCGAAAAGTGATGTTGGAGAGGTTGGGTTTTGACGATTCATGTATTTACCGACATTTACACAATTTTACAAAATTTTTAAAATTCCACCATTTTGGCATTTTTTGTCATTTGCGAAAAAGCAGAGTCCAGGTGGAGAAGCACCTAACAAACTTTCGATTAAACCATTTATTTTAGTTTATGCCAAATTTCAAAGTTCCGCCATTTCGGCAGTTTTTGGCGGATCGCGAAAAAAGTAATAGCCTGGTAGGCGAACCCCTGGGGAACATTCCTGCATAGCATCTAAACGATTGGAAAACAGCAAGAATATCTAGGGACAGTGTGACAGCCGAATCTAGCAAATCAAAGTGGATGTTATACTGCAGAAAACTTGTACAATTTTTAAGGGAATCCGGTCAAAATTGTGGGAGAAGAAGCACTTTGAAAAATAGCCACACTGAATTTTCTTGAATGCACCTACTTAGCCAATTTTTGGCGGATCACCAAAAAAGTAACTTTTCAAAAGCGGACCGCCTGGTGAACATTTATGTAAAATGTAAAGATAATCCGATTGAAATTGTGAGGAAAAACCGGGGGAAAATTGGCTGCCAAAAAATACCCCATTTTCCGCCAATTTTTTTCGACCGCATATAGTCCCCCCGTGGGGAATAAATGAAGCTTAGAATTACAATAAAAACAATAAAAAAGAGCTGGAAAGAACTTCTTCGCCTCCTGCGACGGGCCGAACAGAAAGCATTGGGTCTATTCTCAAGATTTCCACAATGCATAAAGATTCTGATTTTACTTGATTTGTTTGTTTGGTGGGAATAGCAAAATAAAAAAAAACAAACAAAATATATACAAGGGAAACTCGCAATCGGACCGGATTTGTGGAAAGAGTTGTATTTTTTGTGTTAGACAGTTTTTTTTTACCAAAATTAGCCAAAACATTAGCCAAATTCCAGAATAAAACACAAACTATGTAGGAATATTCCTGCCAAATATCAAAACAATCGGACCAGAAATGTACGAAGGGCAGCATTTTAAACACACACTATATACACACACATAACATACACATAATGGACAACGTATACCCCATAAGTGATGGGTATAGCCCACTGAAGAAAGTGAGTGGGGCTAATTAGTGGCATTTTTCTTATTGGTAATTTGGAGGTTAAAGTGTACCTACTCAAACAACTTTCAAACGGAATAACTTTAAAATCAGATCAAATCTGCTACCTGTATAGTGTCTGCAAGAATTCTCTTCTAGAAATCTCGCCTTCAAGCGGTTGGAAGGAGTTAACAATGCCGTCACAGTCAGCCTCTGTGGCGTCATAGTTGCTGATCATTTCTTCTGCAACTACATTTCAAGGCTAAATGTTTACGACTGTCACAATCCTTAGTACAGTGTCTGAAAATCTGCACTTCCTTGATTAGCATCTTTCTGTCTGTCTTTTATGACTTTTTTGTTTCGAGGGGTGGTTCAATTACGCAGACAAAATTATATCTAACCGTTAATTTTCATCAAATTTAAAATACTGTCATTTTAACCATTTTTCATTACTCGGATCAAAACTACGACGTTGCAAACTTTCAAGATGTGCTCTATTCGTATGTGAAATTTCAAAACAACGCGACCTATAGGTTCGGAGATATAGTCCGGAAACGACATTTCATTACGCAGACAAAATTTATGAATGGTAATTTTTACCAAATTTTAAAATAGTCATTTTGAGAATTGTTCATAAATCGGAATAAAAATACGACGTTGCACACCTTCAGCATGTATCTGCATGAGAAATTTCAAAACAATCCAGTTTAGTTTTACATGTCTAGCCTGGGCAAGACGTCTAAAACACGCCGAATTCCAACAATCGAAAAGATTTTGACAAATATTCATGAATCCGAACGAAAATACAACCTTGCACACATTCAAATGTGTGCTCTGTTCTTGTGTCTTATTACTCTAGACAATCATTTTGCAGAGAGGAGTCTTTTTTGAAATGTTTGTTGCTTTCTCTAGAACATTAAAAAATAAATTATTTTAAATCAATTGAAATTTAGTACCTGAAGAGCGCAGTCATCCAATGCTGTAGACACCGTCTGTGTTTGGGACAGGTTGTACAACAGCTCTTGAAGCAGCATATTTGCTCGTCACTTCATCTTCAAAAACAACATATGTATCTTCTTTGAAATAAATCAGATATGCAACTGATATCTTGACAGAAGATTTTATCTTTACATCGGAGAGTCATTAACTTAACTTAATTTTTGACATAGAATAACATCTGTTAAATATGTAGACCACACGATTAAGCACTCCAGCACAAATTTAACTACTTATAACCAATTTACCCGATTAGAGAGTTAACACAAAGTTAGTAAAACTGGAGTGATGGCAACTGCATAGAAATAATAGAGTACGTACATTCCAGATCTCTCAGATCATTCCCAAAAAAGCAGCAAATTTCCTACCAACAAGAGAACTACCCCTGGTTCAACCCTGAGAATGTATGCGTGGAAGTTGGGAAACTTCACCCACACCGGCTGTAAGTGAAGGCCAATCAAGTGAAATATGGTCGCTGAAACGGGGCCCCAACCCCCATCCCATTCAACCCCTACGCGGCCCAGTCGCGGATCTCGGTTTGTTTGGTGTTTAACGCCCCGTACAGCTGACCTAGATAGCCTAAAATTAACTAAAACTGGAAATGCAAACGATGGGTGGTTTTCTAGTCGTCGAGGAAGTTTCCAAGAAAATACCTCTGGAAAAGAAAGCTAAGACCGGTTAAATACCAGCTACTTTATCAAATTTCTAAAAAGCATTTTCAAATATTTTGAAACCTACGGTTTGTTCAGCCTTTTTTAACAGTATCATGCGGTGCATTTCGGTACTGGGAAGGTTAGATAGTTATATGATTTGCTTAATGACACGGCCGACCCTTAGCGGGTTACATTGTGTCAATGGGTCTAGGACAATTCCCCCCCAGACAACTCCCCCCAGACAACTCCCCCCCGACAATTCCCCCCCGAACAATTCCCCCCGTAGGACAATCCCCCCCCCGAGGACTATTCCCCCCCCCCCCCCACTTAATTTTTATATTATATTTTACTTTGAATGCCAAAGTCTTTATTTTTAAAATACCATAAATTCAAAAATGCAAAATTTTTCTATCTGGAACGAAAGTTTTTTCTGCCATTTAAAACCTGGTGTTGTGGGCAATTCCACGCAAATAGTCAATAGTCAACAGTATGTCGGTTTTCGAAGTCGCGGACTGTTTGACGAATGCGTTGCGCAGAGTCGGCGTACCAGCGACGTGGAAGCTCGGGCAAGCGGCCACCCACAATTTGACCAGATGCACCGCGAACATTACGGCGGATCCGACCGATGTAACATCTCCAGTTAGAAGATAAAATGGCAACAATTTGTAAAAAAGAGAGAGAGAGAGAGAGAGAGAGAGATACAAAGAAAAGAAAAAAATAAGAAAAATAAAAATGAATGAGGAGGGGGGGAATAGTCCTCGGGGGGAATTGTCCTACGGGGGGAATTGTTCGGGGGGGGAATTGTCGGGGGGGGAATTGACTGGGGGGGAATTGTCTGGGGGGGGAATTGTCCTGTTCCCGTGTCAATACACATTGATGTCGGTACTATGAAGGGTACTGATTATTACACTATTTTCCCAGAAGAACTCAAAAACCATTTTGCATCACCCAGTTTTGCTCGAAAACCCGAGATATAGCTTTTCTGGTATGTTTCTTTAAAAAAGTTCTGTGGATTTTACGAAAAAAAAATTGCAGAAACTGTACAACTTTGAGCTGTTTATAAAATCTTCGATCCCTCTAATGAAATGCTTAAGATCATATCGTTGGATGCGAAAATTTTCTTATACCTAAAAAACTAAAGGAAAAAAAGAAGGCTGGAGGCAGATAGGAGGTAAACTGCTGCAGAACACATTTTAATGACGTCATATGTCTGTGAATTTTCTAAATTAGTGAAAACAGTGCTTAACCACACGGATTGCTTCGAGTAGAAGTTTTAAAGTAGTGCGAAATAAAGAGAAAATCTTTGCTAAGTTCGCGCAATAACATAGGACAGATGCGTTTGTCATGGCTCATCATTGACACCCCCTCCCTCCCAAGAAAATCCCAAACAAACATTAAGAGTGGTGTTACATTATGTAATAAAAAGGAAAGATTACGTCACAAATTGCCTATAAAAATAACTCTTTTTGATTTCTGTGTATAGCTGCATGCAACATTTTTACTCACGTATATATTTTTAAATGGACATTTTAGTAAAGACTATAGACTAAATACAGCCTCTGTGCCATGCAAGGAAACAATCTTTTCAAAAATTGAATCAAAACTGAAACAAACTAAGTGCCCAATGATATTCAAGAATCCAATCTGAATCCAATGGACATAGCACAGCATGTGTTTGTTGAATATTCCCATTGCAAGAAAACATGTGGAAAATATTGGGCGATCCGCGTTGGTTTTAGCTGAATACAACTTCTTTATTTTAACTTGAACGATTTTCTGGTATCGCCACATGCAACAACCTTTTGAGCCACTGTGTCTTATTGCTAACGTTTCAGCGGTGCACAGACATTATAACTCAAGAGTGAGATTCCTAATCTTTAGTCTTTTTTAATCGTCCTCCTCGCCAACGCAAAACTACAGCAAATTGCTTGGCGTCAAATTGCACTTGATGGCAATGCGGACTTAAAAAAAATGCATAACTTAATCACAGAAAAAAAGAGATTAAAATGAATTTCCCTGCATTTACGAGTGCATACTTTTTGCCGGACTTCAGTTATGTCACTATAACAATCACATGCGACCTAAGTGTTTCCCATTTGTTAACGTTTTTTTTTACATCGCCTTGCATCAGGTGAAGATAAATGGGAAACGACATGAGCATTTATGAACAATGATCGAAGACGGCGCAGGTATGAGAAACCACAAAAAACCCAACCGCCTACTCCAATAGTTTGCGAGGTTTTTACACCTGCGCCAGTGACTATTGGAGAATTTGAAACGTAATGAGGGATGACGGTTCCAGGCAGCGGGGTGACATTGTATGAGCTGCTACCGGACCTTTCCCAGCAGCTGGCCGGTTTTTACGCCGTCGCCAAGACAGCTGAGAAAAAATGAGCTTACTTTTATATGTAGTGACTGCATTCATAACAAGGCGGAAACGGCACCAAAAAGGTATAAACTTGAAAATGTAGGAAAATGTCACGTTAATTTTTTAACTGTATTGAGTTATGGATTTTGTCAAAAGCCCTTATTGTCATCAAAAACATGAGCTACTAAAACAAATCACTATAGTGAAGCAGGAACGATTATGGATTATCAATAACACACAAGCCACAAATTAAAAATCTCACCTTGAATCGCAACGCCACTAAAACGTACTGGTGTTGCTAATCCAGTTGTGACACACAAATAATGTGCAAACAAAAGTCGCGATAATGTCAGGCGCAAAGAACATATCGAGATAGTCCTCGATACAACCGTGTGCTTGCAAAAAGAAAAGGCGAAAAGATGCTGCCAGATCTTATGCTTAGGCCATTGTCATTTTAGGATCTTGTTTCTTGTACACAATTTAAATTGAACTTTTTCCGCATTATTAGCGTTTTGCCAGGAAAAAACTTTCTTCATAAAGTTATGTAAGCAGCAGTAACGGTTTGAGGGTAGTGATGGAGGCGAGTGACCGCCTCCCTACACTTCCCATATACTGTCGTCAATGTCATTCAAAAACTGGAATGACAAAATCAATTGGGCCAAGATATTCCTCATGGCACACCGATCGTAGACGTTGGGTGAGGGGGAGCGAGGAGTACCACCTTGGGAACATTCCCAACAAATTTCAAAACAATAGGATCAGGAATGTAGAAGAATTTTGACAAAAAAAATATGTTGCCACCGACACCGTGAACGGCCGGCAGACAGGCCCTTAAGTAATGGGGACAGGCCACTGACAAAAGCAGCTGGGCTAAAGACTTTCACTGAATTCTACATACTTATTCAGAAGCACTCCCATATTGCGACTTTTGATTTTGAAGAACTAAAGTTTTGTTTCACTAATTTGGGAAGCGATACTGATGGTTAAACAACATGTTCACTTATTTATGAGCAGTATCTTTGGCGCACCCCCATAGTAGTATACAATCTTGTGCCAATCCTTCTTCCTTCCAGCCCCTTAACTCGAAATTCCTGTAGAAAATACGCTTCAACAAAGCCAAAAGAATTCTATAATTTCAAGCAGTGCAAAATTTTGTTTGTTTGTTTTGTGTTTAACGTCCCGTTCACCAACTATGATGAGTATATTGGGACGCACTTGCTAAAGGAACAAGTGGGGGGGGGGGAGGGAAGAAGGAAGAATGAAGAAATAGTAAAAGAAGAGTTAGAAAGAAAGAAATTCCGATTAGTGGCCTCCTTAAAATTCTCCCCAACCCACAGGGGCTGCAGTGCGAAGTGACAAGTTTTAGCACTCTTCGACACTCTTACACGTGACCGAAACACTCGGTGTGAAGTGACAAGTTTTAGCACTCTTCGACACTCTTACACGTGACCGAAACACTCAGTGCGAAGTGACAAGTTTTAGCACTCTTCGACACTCTTAGACATGACCGAAACACTATGTTTTGGCGTGTTTTGACACATTTCACACAATACGACACGTTTTAGCACATTTTGATACACTTTAACAATATTAAAATCAAAATGATAAAAGGCACCTTAGATGGGTTCTTATCATGTTTGATATTTTATTGCATCTTCGATATGTTATCACGTGTTGAGAATCTTCGATATTATGGCCTCCAATGGCACGTCCTTACTTCCTTTAACACGTCAGGACACACTCTGTTAAGGTAGTATGTTTTAACACGTTTTTAGATGCTATTATACGTTTGGACAGATTTTGACACACTGATACGCTATTGCACACTGTGATACGCCTCTACAAACGGATACGGTACGGATCCTATCTGTTTAGACATACTATGACACCAAATGAGAGACTCGGCACTTTTGACACACCTTCAAACGCTGTTATGCAATAGGGAATGATACATTTTAACACATTTTGAAAGCCTTTGACACTGCGATACGGGTCGACATGCTTTAGATTTTTTATTGCGCTTCGATATCCTTAAGCGATACGGCAGACTTTGACACATTTCGACGTGTTATGATATGCAATGGCACGCTGACATGCTTTGACAGGTTATGGCAAGTTATGATACGTTTGACACTATAAAGCCAAGTTAATATGGTATTTGCCTAAAATTTTGCTAGTTTTATCAGGGCACGTTTTGTCAATTCGTATACATTGTCACGTCTTGACACGCTTTTGCAAACTCGAACATGCCATGCCTGACACGATGTGACATGAGTTGACACCCCGTGATATGCTATCACATGCTCTGAGACGCTATAGGACGCTTTGACACACTAGGCTACATTTAAGCATTGTACGACACGTTTTGAATATTTTGAAACGTTTTGACAGGGTGTAATGTGTAAATGTCTAACATGCTATGACGGTTTGACATGTTTTGAGCCCTTTGAAGGGTTATAAAATATTTTTGTCGAAATTCCACAACAACTGGACCGCTACCCTCCCCGCCCCAATTCCCCCTATTTCCCCCTCCACGCCCCCATTCCCCCGTATTCCCCCCACCCCCCCCCCCCCCCAACGCTGGATTCACTTGATTGGGCTCCGCTCACAGCAGATGTAAGTGAAGTCTCCCCTTCCCCACATACATCCTCGGGGTGACCAGGTAGTAGATCTCTCGCAGGTAGGAAATCTGCTGCTTTCTGGTATGACTGAAAAATCTGAAGGTATGCCCCTATCAAATCAGTGAAGATGCCAACAGAAAATGTGTTACTTAAGGAAAAACAGCAGCCACCAGAGAGTATTGATCAGTCACGAAGGGATGAGACTATTCAAGAAAAAAGACAGGTTAGTCAAGAACAGAAATGCCAATCGAAAAAATAAACTCCAACTAAAAAAACAGAGAGATTAGATAAAAACAACAAACCATCGTAGAGAGCACAGCCCAACCGGAACTGAACATCCGAGATGGCGACCAATGTGACCTTAGAACAAAGTCAAAATCAACACTAAAACTAACCTGCACCTACTCATTATGACAGGTAACCCATATTCCAAATGCAAAAGTAAACGGATTATCAGGGTTGAAATGGACGGACAGACAGATAGGGTTAATCGCAGGACAAACAGTAAAGACAGCAAAGGCATGCATGCGCCCATTATATATACGAACCCGCTATTAATGGAGGGGTTTCAGATGTAAATAATTGTGAAGCACAGACGTTACAGAGCATGCTGGTGAATACCGCGGTGTTCACATGGAAGAAGATCAACAAACACAAAAGAACAAAAACTAGAAATGTGTCCGTTGGAACACGAATGCTCCTACCGAACTGCGGTATGGTTTGGGGAACAGGGATTCCCAGAAGAGGAATTGCCTAGATCATACATAGATATACATATATATCACCTAATCAGCCCTAATCAGTTCTTCAATATTATATTTAAAGCTACATAACAGATTTGATTAAAATCCGACAACTGATATTTGAGATATGGTGTTCACAAACCACTCGATATGGGAAATCCCATGTAAAATTTCAAAAGTCCCGCAGCTGATCTTGATCAACGACGTAAGGTCACCAAAACCTAATCAGCTCTAAAAAATACCTTAAAGCTTCAGAGTAGATACAAAATAGGGGTATGAGCACACCTGTGCTCATACCCCTATTTTGTTTTCGGAAGTGGGTATTATCACAGTTTCCGGAAGTGGTAAAAAACCACGCGCGTTGTATTGTAGGTTTGTAAACAGTTTTCAGACGTGGCCGTTTGTGTTTTCAAACCCCTAGGGGTATCAGCACAGTTTCTGGAAGTGAATGTAAATGAGTTTGTCAAAGCATTTAGAGACAAAATGACGCATGATTTCGTCATGTACTGTAGTCATCCCATCCAGGCACGTGTACTTTTAAGCTTGTCCTGATTTCGTCAAAGACACTTTCGCGAAAGTACACATGTACTTTCGTTATCCCATCCAGGCACGTGAAAGGACACGTGTACATTTAACCTTGACCTAATCTCGTCAAGGACACTATGACCTTGATATCATTCAAGGACAGTGGATGTCAAGGAAATATAACTTTGACATCATTCAAGAACACTACATTCAAACTGTTTTCATATCATTTTCCAGAAACTGTTTTCATACTCCTATTTATAGGTCTCAACCTGACGTAAATAGACAAATAAAAAATAAATGAAAAAATAAATAAACAAGTAAAAGAAAACAAACAAAAAAACATAAAATAAATAAACAAATGAAAAATAATAAAAAATAAATAAAACGTAAACAAAAAAAGATAAATAAACAAATGAAAGAAAAAAAGAAAAATAAGTAAATAAAAAGGAAATGTGCTACATAAGTGGATATGAAAACAGTTTCCGGAAATGATATAAAAACAGTTTCTGGAAGTGGCATTGTGAGCACGAATCCGCTAAGCTTAATGTTTTCAAACTCTTGCGGGTTTGAAAAGAGTTTCCGCAAGCGGTATAAAAGCAGTTTCGTCAAACCCTCATGAGGTTTGACTAAACAGAATCGTTAGACTCCCAGCGACGAAACAGTTTCGTCAAACCCATGGATGACGTTATATATTAAAAGTTTTAAAAGTGCATATCTTTAAAACAATTCGATCCATTTCAACCGTCTTTTCACCATAGTAATCAATGGAACTTGGTGTGATTATTGTTGATGTCACTGATGAAGCAACGGATTTCGTCTTATACCTGAAAATTTCAAACGCACATATCTTTAAATCTACTCTGTCAATTTCAACCCTCTTTTCACCATCGTATTAAGAAAGACCTCAAGTGTTTATTACTGACGTCGCTGATGACGTCATCGATGACGTCATATACTCAACATTTTAAACCTGTATATCTTTAAAACTATTCGGTCAACTTCAGCAATCTTTTCACCAGAGTATTGAGGAAGACTTTAAATTTTTATTGACGATGTCATTGATGACGTCACGGATGACGTCATTTACCTAAAAATTTTAATCGAGCATAACTTTAAATCTATTGGACCGATTTAACCATTTTTTGATCTATCTGTTCAGCAGGACTTTGTCTTTAAAGAAAGATAAACTGAACCTTGAATATATGAAGAACGTTGAAACTGCGTTTACACATAAAAAACAAGACATATATTGAATAGTTTTATTAATACATTTAAATACACAGCGATAAAATCAATAAACTATTACAACATTTGTTGATTTACAAAGTCTTTATTATGAAGTTTAGTCAAATAAGTATTTTTCTTCCTCTGTCACACTCTTTTGCACCTCACTTTCCTCATTCACATCACTTTCTTCGTCTCTGCTTTCATCATTCTCCAACTCATGTGGAAGCTCTACAAAGAATGAATCGTTTCTTCCAGCCGCCTTTAATGTCTTTGAATACAATACTCGTAATGTTTTTCATCAACAAAGTAATTATCGTCTTCTAAAATGGTTTGATAATCTTCGCTTTGTTCTAGAGGTTGAGTATATTTGAATAGTCTCATAAACAGTTGTTTTAGGCTGTGCTTATAGATGGGCCGAAGTTCATCACTTGCTCTTTCACACGCATCTTCAATCCCTTGTTCTTCATATTCTGAAATCTTTTCTTGAAATTTGCCATCATAGTCATCATATACTTCTTCGACCATGTCATACCAAACAGAGTCTATTTCTGACTCACTTTCAAAACTGCTGTCATCGTTGCCCTCGCTACAATGGTTTATATGTTGGAAGAAAGCTTCTTTGCTGTTGTATAATGCACCGCATTCTATACAAGCATGTGTATTATTTTCACCCATGTCAACTCTGACTTTCAATAGAAGACTCATCTAACGTTTCCGTGATAGGTGCTTTTGCAGAGTTTTCCAACTCTTCCTCCCATTCACCTTCTACACGCTCGCTTCCATTCACTTCTGAAGTATGTACATGCTTTAATTGTGTTTTAAGACTTTGTTGCCAATCGAAAATTTCGAACAAATGTTGCATTGATACATCCTTTCGGTTCGACATCCAGTTCTCAAATGATAAAAAAGTCTTTTGAGTGTCGAGATATATATATAATATATACATATATGACAACAACAACGGTAACAGTAATTATGGAAACAACGCAGCAACAACATGGAAACAACAACAACGCAACAACAGCGCATTAACAACAACGCAACAACACAAAAACAACTCAACAAGACAACAACAACGCAACAACAGCAACAATAACGCAACAACAAGACAACAACAACGCAACAACAACATAACATCAACACAACAACAACGCAAAAACAACAACACAACAACGCAACAACAATATAACAGCAACGTAACAACAGCACAACAACAACGCAACTACAACAACGCAACAACAACAACACAACAACAACAACGCAACAACAACAACAACGCAACAATAACACAATAGCTCACCAACACAACAACAACAGCACAACAACTACAACGCAACATCAACATAGTTGCTGTCTTAAAGCATGTACACACTTCAGAAGTGAATGGAAGCGAGCGTGTAGAAGGTGAATGGAGGAAGAGATGGAAAACCTTATAAAAGCACCTATCACGGAAACGTTAGATGAGTCTTCTATTGAAAGTCAGAGTTGACATGTGTGAAAATAATGCACATGCTTGTATAGAATACGGTGCATTATACAACAGCCAAGAAGCTTTGTTCAAACATATGAACCATTGTAGCGAGGGCAACGATGACAGCAGTTTTGAAAGTGAGTCAGAAATAGACTCTGTTTGGTATGACATGGTCGAAGAAGTATATGATGACTATGATGGCAAATTTCAAGAAAAGGTTTCAGAATATGAAGAACAAGGGATTGAAGATGCGTGTGAAAGAGCAAGTGATGAACTTCGGCCCATCTATAAGCACAGTCTAAAACAACTGTTTATGAGATTATTCAAATATACTCAACCTCTAGAACAAATCCAAGATTATCAAACCATTTTAGAAGACGATAATTACTTTGTTGATGAAAAACATTACGAGTATTTTATGCAAAGACATTAAAGGCGGCTATAAGAAGAAACGATTCATTCTTTGAAGAGCTTCTACATGAGTTGGAGAATGATGAAAGCAGAGACGAAGAAAGTGATGTGAATGAGGAAAGTGAGGTGCAAAAGAGTGAAAGAGAGGAAGAAAAATAGACTTATTTAACTAAACTTTATAATATAATACTTTGTAAATCAACAAACGTTGTAATAGTTTATTGATTTAAGCGCTGTGTATTTAAGTGTATTAACAAAACTATCCAATATATGTCTTTCTTTTTTATGTGTAAACGCAGTTTAAACGTTCTTCACATATTCAAGATTCAGTTTATCTTTCTTTAAAGACAAAGTCCTGCTGAACAGATAGATCAAAAAATGGTTAAAATCGGTCCAATAGGTTTAAAGTTATGCTCGATTAAAATTTTTAGGTAAATGACGTCTTCCGTGACGTCATCAATGAAGTCGTCAATAAAAATTTGAAGTTTTCCTCAATACTCTGGTGAAAAGATTGCTGAAGTTGACCGAATAGTTTTAAAGATATACACGTTTAAATTTTGAGTATATGACGTCATCGATGACGTCATCAGCGACGTCAGTCATAAACACTTGAGGTCTTTCTTAATACGACGGTGAAAAGATGGTTGAAATTGACCGAGTAGATTTAAAGATACGTGCGTTTGAAAGTTTCAGGTAAAAGACAAAATCCGTTGCGTCATCAGTGACGTCAACAATAATCACACAATGTTTCATTGATTACTATGGTGAAAAGACGGTTGGAATGGATCTAATGGTTTTAAAGATATGCACTTTTAAAACTTTTAATATATAACGTCATCCATGGGGTTTGACGAAACTGTTTCGTGGCTGGGGGTCTGACGATACTGTTTCGTCAAACCTCATGAGGGTTTGACGAAACCACTTTTATACCACTTCCGGAAACTCTTTTCAAACCCGCAAGAGTTTGAAAACATTAAGCTTAGGGGATTCGTGCTCACAATGCCACTTCCAGAAACTGTTTTCATATCATTTCCGGAAACTGTTTTCATATCCACTGATTCAGCACTTTTATTTTTTATTTCCTTATTTTTCTTTTACTTTTCTTTCATTTGTTTATTTATCTTTTTTATTCGTTTATTTTTTTTTTATTTACTTTTTCATTATTTTTCATTTGCTTATTTATTTTATGTTTTATTTGTTTTTTTTTTACTTGTTTATTTCTTTATTTAGTTTTTATTTGTTTGTTTTATTTTTTATTTTATTTGTTTTATTTATTTCAGGTGGAGAACCATAATTGGGAGTATGAAAACAGTTTCTGAAAATGATATGAAAACAGTTTGGATACAGTGTCCTTGAATGAGGTCAAAGTTATAATGTCCTTGACATCCACTGTCCTCGAATGATGTTAAGGTTGTAGTGTCCTTGACAAAATTAGGTCAAGGTTAAACGTACACGTGTCCTTTCACGTGCCTGGATGGGATAACGAAAGTACATGTGTACTTTCACGAAAGTATCTTTGACGAAATCAGGACAAGCTTAAAAGTACATGTGCCTGGATGGGATGACGAATGTACATGACAAAATCATGCGTCCTTTCGTCTCTCAATGCTTTGACAAACTCATTTACATTCACTTGCGGAAACTGTTCTCGTACCCCTAGGGGTTTGGAAACACAAACGGCCACGTCTAAAACTGTTTTCAAACCTACAATACAACGCGCGTGGTTTTTTACCACTTCCGGAAACTATGCTAATACCCACTTCCGAAAACAAAATAGGGGTATGAGCACAGGTGTGCTCATACCTCTATTTTACATCTGCCCTACAGATCAGGTTTGATTTAAATACAATTGGTAGAGCTGGAAATACGGTGTTCCCAAACCACTTGGTATGGGAAATCCCAAGTAAAGTTTCTAACAGTGACCTTGAACAACGACGCAAGGTCACCAAAACTTAATCAACTGCAGAAGATTACATATAAAATATACACACCAGGTTTTACTAAAATCCGATTTTAGAACTTAGATATGGTGTTCACTACCATAGCGTAACGCACGGATTCACGGACGGACGGACCAGTCGAAATAAATGCTCCTCCAGACCTGACGCCACAGAGCATGCTGACGAAATCTGCACGAAGATTGCCAGAAATCTTTACGCGAAATATATTCAAATGCATTCAACCCGCCTGTCTACTGGTTGAGAAAACAGCATGCGGCTTTTCCCACTGGATTTCAGAGTGGCGATAGCGTCAGTTCTCTGCGTGTGCTGTGTGTCGTTTGGTGTGACGTTCAGTCGTTCTGTAAAAAAAAAGAGCAAATTGGTTGGGTTATAAAATAGCACATAAACCCCCTTTTTAATCAGTGAAAATTAACATGACAACTCGTTGGTGGATTCGGGGGTTGCATTACATTCCTCCCACTGTGGGCACTTCTTTTATGCACGAAACATTTTAACATCTATTTCAGGCTTCGATATTAAATTCAGTTGTGACTAAGTTTTGATCAATCGCGACCATAAAACGTCATTTTAGTCGTGTTTAAGTTAGTCATAACCAAAAGCAGTTTTATCGAGCATCTTTGAGACTGGACAGAATTTGAACAAGCAACGCTCTTCAGACGCTGCTTTTGTTGGCGAACACAAACCGACTTTGTCCGAATTTAAGTAAACGGCATTTTCTAATATTTAATAAAAAAAATCAACATTGCATTAGAGTTGAATAGACGTCAGATTTTGATTCGTAAAGGAAATTGACGTTGAACATACGTAGAATAGGCAGCAGGATGTAAATGTAAGTCGAAACTACGTCTGTCTCGCGATGTTATTTAGATGTTGGAAGGGCAATGTCACACTGATGTCGGGAAAGTGATAGAGGTCTTGGGTCTTGGGTCACGCACGCACGCACACACACACGGAGAAGTCAAAAACATAATAGCCCTTCCGACTATCGTTGGGCGGGCTATAAAAACAACTGTCATGACTTCCATGCCCGGTGAGCGATAACCCGATGTGGTTGTTTCGGGTGTGACCCCGATGTCTATTCAACGTTGCGGTAAAGACGTCGGTAAGAGAAAGTGAGGAATCTGGTCACGTGACTTACCCAACTAGTGGTAGCTTTTCACCGTTTATTCAAAATACACCCATACAGTTGAAACGTCACAACTGCAACGTCACAAGCGAGCAAACATTCATTACATGATTTACTCCAGAAAGAAGGATTTGCACCCCGCGGGGCACTTGATATCATACATATTAGCATGCATGTCCAAAAAAAATATGGAGAAAGGGGATAGTTTTGAGGTCAGACGAGTAGCATATTCGGCCGATCGAGGAGACACCTTGGACCGGGTTGGAACATATTGGGCCGACCCGATAGGCAATTTGGGTGCGTAGGGTCAAATCCGTGACAATACGCCTGACAACAATCCCCCTAGTGACAACGTGCCCAGCAACACTACGCCTAGCGACAATTCGTATGGAGACGATTCGCCTGAACTGAAAAGTGCAACAATTCGCCTGAAAAAATAGAATCGTACAAGAGGGTGATGCAGCCTTTTTTATTATTATTTTTTTTTTTTTGGTTTTTGAAAAAATAATCAGAAATTTTGTGGTTGTCGGCTAATAAGATTAAGAGCTGTTTTGAAGCATGGCATTCTGACAGCAAATGACACTGGTGGGGTATTACTCTGTACTTATAAGAATATATCTTCTTGTAAACAGAATAGAATCTATTTGAAATGATGGAATTCCGAAGCGTTTTTCTGTGTTCTGCAGCCTCGCATTCCCTTGAAATGATAGAACTCCGAATTATTTCTACTGTTCTGCAGGCTTGGGTTGGTTTAAAGTGACAGAACGTCGGCGAAAGTTTTATATAAGCATTTGAAAATAGTAGGAATTCAAAGTTGAAAAAAACTCGTCGAATCGTCGCAATCAACAGTTCAAACCAATCGTGATCATGGGTCTTGTCGCGCAAAGCAAAACTTAAACCACTTATCTTTATGCGTTTTGTCGCTTGTCGTATTGTTGGGAAACTGCGGGCTACATATCGGGTTGATTCGAATTACACATGTGGCCGATATTTTTCGGCTACGAGGGAGAGGAGGTAGAATTGGCTAGAGTAGATCGTAATTGGTGACAACAAAATGCTAAATTCCAACTCCACTAAATAAGCCAGCTGCAAATTTTGCAAACCCTATCGACTTAAATATACACCATTTTGTGATATTTGACAAAATAAATTTGTTTTGAACCACAGAAGATATTCTTTTTCATTTCACCAATTAGGATCTACTGTAACCATTCTTTCTCCTCCTCCTCGTACACATCGGGCCTGTGGACACTCCCAACCTCAAAACAGGTGGAGTGCCTCCCTCCCTCCCCCAGGATGTGCATAGTAAAAGCGAAACAACTGAGGAGCAAAATTTGCGGAAGGTAATTGACATGGCCGATAATTTTCCTCAAAAAGATACGAAAGGTCGGTTGATATTTCGACACACAAACTCATTCTTTGAAAAGGGACATCTGCGCCGGTTTTGTGGTAAATGTTTTTACATACTCTGTAACTTACTTTTGTTATGGATATGAAGCTCTAATCCTTTTACTTGTGCATATTTTGATGTTATTTTTATATCCTTTCTCCACAACCCTGTGGACCTTTTCTTCCATTTTTTTTAACTCGGCTTTGGAGGGAATTGCAATCCCACGATACCCTCTCGTAGGTGACCTAATTTTAACTAATCAGCGACGACAGGAACACTCGATACACACAACGTGTACAACAGCCACAAAGGACAACAATGGTGCCCATCACTAGTTGGCCAGGAACATGGTTAGACAGGCAATACAGAGACAAATGTCTACAGAACATATATATGGTATTTGACAGACTTTTAACTTTTTGAACTTAACATAGCTTTGAACTAGATAATGCATTATTCGTGAAATGCTGAAATGGTAAAGGTGAACTGAATTAGCTGGTGTACTTCGTATTTTGTGCTTTACTGGAGAAAACAGGGCATGCAGCATTGCTATGGGGTGATTCAATGACACATTTGGTAAATAACACATCGACAGGCTTCAGTCACATGTACAAGTCACATATATCAGGGGCCAGCCCTGGATCATCCGAGGCCTGACGACTCAGGATTTCTGCCACCACACCATCCTCCGAGAAAATACTGCATATTTTTGACCATATCCTGTAAATGGGACGTTTTTAACGAATAAACCAATGTACAGTTTCATCTGCGAGATTTAGCTGAAAACAGGACTCAGCTTTTCTTTTCTTTTTTTTTTTGGGGGGGGGGGAGAATAAACACAGAAGCAGAGAAACTAAGAAATACAGAAGTCAAATACATCAAAATCACTTTGAAATAGATATAGCGCTCCTTTTGAGTTAGAAACCCATTATAAAAATGTCATAATTTTTTTCCCGCATTCCAATGAAGTTTTGACACCTTATAGATACGTGATGACAGAGGAAATCAAATTTTAGTGTATTTTTTTATTTGATTCTTTAGGTTTTCTCAATTGCAATCCTGTGAATTTCCTCTACTGAGCATGCGCACTCGAAACCGTGAACTGGCTCATAAATACAGCAACGTCATTGATGCGGCGTTTGGTAGACGTCGGAAAACTTACCGTTGTATAGAGGTCGGACTTATAACCAAAAACAACTTCGTTTGTTATCACTAACCGGAAATGGTAGCCTTGACTGGCAGCCATGGAAACAAGGATATTATTTTTTTCCCATCTTCTTTTGAAAAATACGCTTGCAAAACTGACTTCATACCTATCCTGCTGGTGGGGGTACTGTGACGGAGGAGTAACCACACTATGACTGTCGTTGTCCTGGCGGCGATTCTAGATTAACACATTCCTGGCTTCTATACAACGTTGAGGGACAGACGTTGTTTCGAATTCCATTAGCAAACCAAAAGCCGACGTCTGATGCGGCGTCTATCCTACGTTGATTCAACGTCGTAAATTAGTTTACTTGGAGGTAATGGAACCTGTAGGTAGTGTAACCACGTGTCTATTACCTACAGTAGATGATACTGTCGTATTTTAACGGTGACCCGTCTTCAAATTACTACCAGATTCAATATTGCAGTAAGGTCGAGTCGACGTCGCAATCCAGTCGGTGTTGGATCTGCGTAGTAATGTCTCCTGTTAAGTTGTTTTATTACACTAGTATGCAGATATAATATTTTAATATTTCGGCTGCGTACAGGTTCCAGATCATACGCCGATCTGCGTGTGCGCGACATCACCCAGAAAGCACTCAGTTACCTCGATACTCGTACCCAGTACTGGAACCAACAAATACCTGAACATGTACGCAAAACTACCCAGACATTTCTACCAGATGAAGACGAAATGACACGGCAACCTCCCAAAGCAGCTATGCAAACTGTTCTTAAAAAGCTACACAAAATCAATAAAAGTAAGTCGGGTATATTTAAATTTTAATGGCGTTTTCGCTTTTTTTCACTTTTCTAAACTCTCTTAATGGCTCTCTTAAATAAAAGATTTCTCTAATTCCTATTCTTCTCTAATTGAGTTATAGATAGCTACAAATATTTTTCACTCACTTTAATTATTCATAAATATCTCTAACTATTTGAATAAGCATCTCTACATCAACTGAACATCTCTCCAATTTTTGCGGAATAACTTTAGACTAAATGTGAACGTGACATCTTGTAATGTTTGAAGATGCGATAGTCTTCACAACGCTCTGCGTATTTACATGTAACAAACAGTGGGTTCATTGTTCAGTGTTATTTACAAATATTCTTTATAGTTTTTATTTTCAAACATATTTTTTATATTTTACTGTGCTATTTTCAACGGTGAAATAGTTGAAAAAAAAATTGTTGAAAAGGTTGGGAAGTGCTTTTGTTGTAATCTGTTTTTTCCCTTCAAATTAAAACAATTTCGTTTGACATGTTAAGTTAATTTAAACACTTGGCCTATTAATGACAATATCCGTCTCTATTTATCGATATTCTGCTGACTTTTGCAGTGATGCACCAAGGGGATTATAATTATGTCATTTTTGCTGCAACAAAACTTATGAATGACGTGAAGAGAATGGAAAAACGACTTCCGGGAAAGGAAAGCATACTGGCCACTTGTTGCAGTATACTTGGCAATGCTTACCTAGAAATCCGAGACGAAAAGAACGCGGTGTCATTTCATACACAAGACTTCAGGCTTGGAAGTGAATTGTGAGTGGGCATCGACAGTGAAACGTTACCAAGTGAATTGCAATTAAATCGTGTGAATCAGGGTAAATCGTGATGCAATGTAGATGTAAACTGTGATAAGCTGTGACTATTCGTGGTTGTTAATTGCTGTTAAAAAGCACAAAATGAACCGCAACAGTAAACAAAATGACATACCAGAAATAAATTACTGTTTAGAAGATTAGGCCACAAATTACACCATAAGGTGCCTGCAGAGAAAACAACCCTTTTGACAGGAAATAGTGATCACACGTACGAATTCTTGCCCTCCCCTTTGGTTAAATCATACATTTATTTTAAAACTATGTTTTACACATCAATGGTATTCTTCTTTTTTTTTTTTTTGCAGCAACATTGCTATAGCCAAATCCAGAGCACTGGACAATTTAGGAAGAGTCTACGCTAGGATTGGAAAGTTCAAAAGAGCTATTCAAGTGTAAGTTAATTGGTTTCTGAAAAAAATTAACTCGTGTGAATGACTAAGTAAATATTATATAACTAAATGTAAATCTAATTCATTCTAAAGTATATATATATATGGCTAAAATGCAATACATTATCTTTTTTAATACATGAAGATCAAATAAATAAAACTAGAACCTCACTTCGCTAGCGAAATGTTAAACACTTGACAAAAATTAAAACGCAAAAATACTTCCTTCAATGGGTTATTTCTTGAATAATATATTGCAAACAACACAGCTTGAATATGTCTTATAAGCCGAGTGGTGTTTGGTTTCTGTTGACTTAAGGTTTTATTGACTGATCTAGCATACGCCGTGTTAGCTATTTACGCAGTGAGAGCTCGCACAAAGCTCACTGTGCAACTGTGTGTGATGTGGGTTAAATGCCACGCATTTACTTGCCAAAAATGCACTCTTTTCACATGGCGTTTTAACAAAGAAAACGAAATCAAAGACGAAAATAAAAAGTGACATGCACATGTTCAGATCAAGCTCTTCATAAGTCCCAAGTTTCATGGTCGTAGGGCCCATAGTGTCAGAGGAGAAGAAGACACAAAAAATCGGAAAAAGTGTCAAGAAGAAAAAAAAAAAGGACGAATTTTGCTCGCACAAATTCATATAACTCTTGCAAGCCAAAGGCTTGTCAAGTGTTAATTATGTTTTAAAAGATATAAAACTGAAGGAAGGTGCGCATTTTCGTATGATAAAAGTTTGCTTTTCTTAAATCTTTTGGCATGGCACATGACTGCCATATCCGGGGATTGGACACACGAAATCAAAGCAATAACCCCAATTTTAGCAACAGTTAATCGAATCTCTAATTCATTCCATCATCTTAATCTATGTTTAACTTTTAAGCCCAACTTAATTCAAAATTTCACTTAAACTATACAACTATACGGTCTGTCTCTTTCTCTCTCTCTCTCTCTCTCTCTCTCTCTCTATCTATCTATCTATCTATCTATCTGTCTGTCTGTCTATCTATCTATCTATCTATCTATCTATCTATCTATCTATCTATCTATCTATCTATCTATCTGTCTGTCTGTCTATCTATCTATCTATCTATCTATCCATCTATCTGTCTGTGTATCTATCTATCTATCTTTCTATCTATCTATCTATCTATCTATCTATCTATCTATCTGTCTGTGTATCTATCTCTCTATCTATCTATCTATCTATCTATCTATCTACTTATCTGCCTATCTGTCTATCTATCTCTCACATTTATATATATAGGTATGTTTCGATTTTTAGATGGTGTAAAAGACTGTCATCCCCGTCAGCTATCCCAGCTGATGAGAAAGCCTGGCTCTGCCATGAACTCGGCTACTGCTATTTAAAAACAAAGGAGCACAACAAAGCGCGCCAATGCGGGGAGTTGTCCTATAAAGCGGCCACGGAAATGCCAGATGAGCAGTGGCAGCTCAACGCCAACATGCTCATAGTCCAGGCCATCTGTACGTAAACAGGGGGGGTATTCTGCTCTGTCCTTATTTTAAAAAATAAGGATTATAAAGCTATTCTGCTCTATCCTCAAACTTAACAAAGTCTTTTAAAAATAAGGATAAAAATTAAGGATGAACCATCTAATCTCAAGAATAAGGACGTCCTTAAATATAAGGACAGAGTACAATACCACACCAGATCGTGTTGATGCAATGCCGTTTTATATTTCTGCCAAACTCTGACTGAATATCAGATACCACTAATAAATTTACATATCACTAAATTACAAATATGAAGATTTCAGTTATTAACACTTGACAAGCCTTTGGCTTGCAAGAGTTAAATGAATTGTGCGAGCAAAATTCGTCCTTTTTTTTTTTTCTTCTTGACACTTTTTCCGATTTTTTGTGTCTTCTTCTTCTCTGACACTATGGGCCCTACGACCATGAAACTTGGAACTTATGAAGAGCTTGATCTGAACATGTGCATGTCACTTTTTATTTTCGTCTTTGCTTTCGTTTTCTTTGTTAAAACGCCATGTGAAAAGAGTGTATTTTTTGCAAGTAAATGCGTAGCATTTAACGACAGCACAGCATACAGCATAGCTTTGTGGAGCCCTCACTGCGTAAATAGATACCAATGCGTATGCCTGATCAGTCAATAAAACTTTAAGTCAACAACAACCAAACACTACTCGGCTTATAAGACGTATTCAAGCTGTGTTGTTTGCGATATATTATTCAAGAAATAACCCATTGAAGGAAGTATTTTTGCGTTTTAATTTTTGTCAAGTGTTTAGCATTTCGCTAGCGGAATGAGCTTCTCGTTTTTTTATATCTCTAATTGATTTAGCTGTCTAATCATTTTTTAGATATGAAAAAATTAAACATCTCATATTCATGCTGAAATGTATTATAGTATAATATGTATAATAGTTAACTGATTCCGTTAACTGCTCTGTTAGTTCCGGCAACCTGGAAGTCCAAAAGTTAATTAATAAATCTGAACTTGGTAAACAAAATAAGTCAACCTTAAAATTGTTGGTGTGATACAGCTACATCAACTGATTTTCGCTTCCAAGAGCACAATTAACTGTGCAGGTAACTTTTGTGAATACAGCAACAGGCATTTCATGAAAAGTTATTTTCTCAAATTTAACTCAAGTCTGGAAAATGACGAAATACGATACTCACGTTTTTTTTTTTTGTTTTTTTTTTGTTTTTTTTTAAAGTCATATTTTGAAATATTTGTTACTTTTGTGTACACAAATGAGATATCTTTGATCATGCCGAGAACATCTGTGAAATTATGTTGTCTACTTTGATGGCATACTATGCCTATGACTGTGAGTGTTTCTTCCGACGCTTACTTGAGCATTCCGGGTGAATACGCTTTTCAAGCAGTTACCAGAACATGTTTTAAGTAAGAAACTATAACAAGAGGACGTGTTTTTATCAATAACAACAACATATTGTAAGTAGAGTATCTGAATAAGTAGCTGCCATAAATAAGAAATAACAAAATAATGCAATATTTTAATTAATAAATTAATTACTGCAACATTAAAGACTAAACCAAGAGAATTATTACACTTGGAGATTTTCAACCCCCATAGTTTACTGAATTCGTACGATTCGGTTAAGTGTTTCCACATTATTCCTTTTTTCGCAATAACTTTGTCATGCGAAGACCTCTGAGATGGTTAGGGATAAGACAACTAAATTTGGCAGTGATACACATAGTATGTTAGCTGCTTACCTCAGTTTTTTTTAGAAATTCAGTAACATTTTATATGCAAAAAAAAAAACAAAAAAACGAAGATTGAAATGTTGCAATTGAAACCGACATATAAAACTAGAATAGCTATCAGCACAGCATACTGGCCTGTCAGTAAGTGAGCATATATTGCGTGTGTGTGCTGTGTTGTATGTGGCCGTTAGGATGAATAGCAAATATTTCAGCACAGATGTTCATCTGCCAAATTTTTGGGGTGCGGGGAGGCTGCTCATATCCGCAATTGCTATTAGTTTTGACATTTCGGGTTCCCCCCCCCCCCTCCAAAAAAAAAAAAAAAAAACAGAAACAAAAAAAAAAGCAATAAAAAGTAAGCGAACAAAAAACAAACAAACAAACAAACAAACAAAAACAGAGAAAAAACAAACTTTCCTATACGCGAAGAGTGATCTGTCCATTTGCTGCAATAATGTTATAATGTGACTTAACGTTAATGTTCATGATAATTTAAATATTTTCGGTTTAACTTTGAATACAAGTCTACGTGGCAAATATCTGGGTATGGCAAAAATTGGAGGGGGGGATCTTTTATCTGTAGTTGTCTAAATTTCTTTGCAATTTTAAACATTCAGAACCCTATTTTTTGTGGCCCAAGTGTCATTTTTGCTACTCAGCAGCACAGTTTATGACTGAATTCTATGGCGTTTTCAGTGTTGAGCGGCAACCCGTACGGATGCCAAGAAATACTCGAAAGGGCTTTAGCAGTTTCATCAAATGCAGGTAAGCTTCAAAGAAGAAAACGCTTAGTATAAACGGATATATTGTACAAATTCATGACTTGTAGCAGTTTGTCCTTGGCTTTGACAACGCTGGGTAGAAAATGGCAAAGGTGGTGTTTATTGTGTTGGTGTGGTTAATTTATTTAATACTGCGTCAATTCTACTTCTTCAAACAGGTTAAATTTTGATTTAGTTGTCAAAAATTAAAAAAGTATAACTGTTTTGTAGCATTTTCAAAATTCCACCGTATATTATAAGTTTCCCTTTTTTATTAACAAAATAAGAACAAAGGCATAAATCCTTTCTTTGAATTTTTTAATGTACTTAAAAATAACATTATTGGGCTATTTGAACATCATAGGTTATGTCAATTTTTGTGTCATTTTCGTATCATTTTTGCGTCATTTTCAAACTCAAGTGCTATGGAATCGTTACAGGTATGGGCAACTCAAAATGTTGCTTTCTGATCTTTGACCACTTTAATTTTTAATCTTTATAGGTGAGAATGATCCGGAGTTTCCAAAAGCAGAGGCCGTGAAAGACGTGAGGAAAGTAATAAACTATTACAAGTCCAAGGAGAAAGAGGCGAAAGCTCTGCAGTGCCGTTCCGCGTTTTCTCTCCCGAAAAGCGCGTATAGCATGCGGAGCCGCGGAAGGACTAAGTCGAAATACATGTCTCGTTCCCGTGAGACTTTACCATCTGCTAAGTCGTCTAAGACCCTGCCGCTGCCTGGCAGGACCCAGTCGCCTATAGACTTCGCAGATCCTGTTGCGCAAACGGCGGTTATGAATGAGAAAACTGGCGCGGAGTACAATGGCGAATCCGCGTCATGACGTGGATGATCCTCAACACGAATTGTTAAAAGTCTTCTGATTTATTTAGAAGTTTGAACAACAATAAGAATTCACTTCATGAACGGTGGATATTTAAATACGGTGACATTCTGATTTCGTCAGAAAATATCGCAACTCCATAAATCACATAAGCTTTCAACGACACCTTTGTAGTCATGTGGGCCAGGTAATGTATGTACGGATATGACAACGTGTCATGTATGTGTGCATGTGACCTGGCAACGTGTCACATATGTGCGCATATGGCAACGTGTCATGTATGTGTGCATGTTTACCGTTGGTTCATGTGGCCTGTCATGCGAAGCGTTTCAAACGATACGCACAAAACTAAAAGCGATTTGGGTGGGTTTTTGTTTGTTTGTTTGGTTTTGTTTGTTTGTTTGTAACCGATGCCAGTTTTGTCGTAAAATCACTGGCACTTAAACCTTTCTAGAGATGGTTGTTGATATGCTAACGTTCCTGTTTATTTTACTGACATATAGGAATTCCTGGTGAACCAGGGAATACAACGTATCGCCTAAGATGGCAGTTCTAACTGTAGCAACTGAGTCGTTATTTAACCCATATAACAATTGTCGAAAATTGTCTTGAGATGGTTGTCTGAATTTTTTTTTTTTTTTTTTTTTTTTTTACACAGGCAGCAGCTTTCAGCAAAATTTAGTTCTTCCCTTTTGAACTCAGCCAACATTCCTCAGCAAATATTAGGTATGTCTGGATTCGACTCAGTAGTCCTCGTTAAATTTGAGACAAGACCTTATTTCACTGTCTCTAGAAATTCTCACTGAGTATCAAATCGGTCTTCGTTTTGCTCATACATCAGTTTTCAGTAAATGGCACCAGCATTTTGGCATTATCGTGAAGAGCACGCGCGTCTTATTTGACGCGGCCAGTAAATCCCAAGTGTCCATATTTTTCTGAGATTCCAGTTCTCAGCTGATTCCTCATCGTGCCTGGTTCCTCATTTGATGTTTCATTGGTTCCTGCTGGACCAGTATTATTCCGTTGCGGTCCAACAGCCGACCTCTACGGCGGTTCGGTCTGTTGTGTATAACACCTTTTTACTCCACTGAACCACTGGAGATTCCGTGAAAATAGTACTCATAAAAGTGAGGAACTACTTTTTAAAATAACCATCGGCTCTGTGCTTATACATAACAACGGCATTGTCCTCGTTTTGTTCATAGTGCATTGTTTTGGCTTTACTGACTTTTTATTCTCTTAAAACTCCATTTTACCATTTTACCATTTTTCCTCCCATGTACCAACCATACCCAGGGGTTCAAGTGAGTGGCTGATAGGGAGAACAGGGTAATGTTGGAGAGCACGAATCATGCTTTTACTCTTAAAAGAGCATTTTACGATAATAAAACGTCAAAAATATCTGATTCGCTCATCTCCACATTTATACGGAACTAGAAACCGGAGCTGGGATAACCCGTGTTGAGAGCAAAGCCGAGAAATTTTTTTCCAAGCACTCCGCTTTTACCCCCAAAAATGGCCTTCGGTGTCAGACGAGAGGATAAAAGGCAGAAATAAAAATGCCAACGATATCAAGTTCATGTGTTTTAATGTGTCCAATACAATCGAGCTGGGTAAAAATGCCAGCACACGGAAGAACGAACCAAGGTAAGAAGATAACATACACATGACCGTTTCCCCACTCTGCGACCACTTGCTGACACCATCACCCTTCATCCACCCACGGGTTGGTAGCCCAACCTCGCAGGAAGGGGCGAATATCTAAGAATAAAACGAAATGAACACCTTTATTTATTGAGTCTTTCACTAGTATGATCGTTGTACCAAGACCACTTACAATACATAAAGAAAACAAGAGCCGCATTTTGCAAGCGACATCTTCAACACTTGACAAACATTAAAAGTTAAAAATATTTCATTGAACGACTTATTATTTCTTAAACAACATGAAGTTATTTTTTTTACAAGCCGCATATTCTGTGATACAACTATGTAGAGAGCTAATGGCGCAGTACGTATGCGGCTTATCAGGTTCATTTGCTTGGCAATGTTGGCTCAAGGGCTTTATTGATTGAACGGACGAGTTCTTTTTCTCTATGCAGGCAGAGCTCGCGTAACGCCCATAAGCTGTGCTGCTTTGCTCAACCGATACTTTTCTTTTAAATGTGTTGTATTTATTAACACTTGACAAGCCTTTGGCTTGCAAAGGCTATATGAATTTGTGCGAGCAGCCGTTGGTATCTTTTTTTCTTGACAGTGATCGGATTTCCTGTGTCACTACGGGCCCTAGGGCCACGAAACTTGGGACTTAGGTAGAACTTGATATGAACATGTGCATGACACTTTTTATTTTCGCCTTTGATTTCGTTTTCTTGTTTAAAACGCCATGTGAAAAGAGTGTATTTTTGCAAGGAAATGCGATGCATTTAACGCACAGGACAGAACACACAGTTGCTCAACTTTGTGCGAGCTCTCACTGCGTAAATGGATAACATGGCGTATGCCTGATCAGTCAATAAAATCTTGAGTCAATAAAAAACCAAACACTACTCGGCTTATAAGACGTATTCAAGCTGGGTTGTTTGCAATATATTATTCAAGAAATAACCTATTAAAGGAAGTATTTTTGCTATTTAATTTTTGTCAAGTGTTTAACATTTCGCTGGCGAAATGAGATTCTAGTTTATTCTAAAATCAGCTGTGTTCGCATGTCATTTTAAGCATGAAAACGAAATCGTAGACAAAAAGAAGGCAGGATGCACACTCTCAGATCAAGTTCTACATAAGTACAAAGTGTTCCGGTCCTGGGGCCTGTAGTGTCAGAGAAGAACCTGAGACAAAAAAAGAATTTTTATACTGTCAAGAAAAAAATGGTCCAACGGCTGCCCGCACAAATTTATACAAGCCTTGACCAAGTCAGCGACTTATCAAGTGTTAATGATGTTGTAAGGCGGCCAGCCAACGACTGGCAGCATAACCTAGACTAGAGAACCAAGCTTTACTTTTAAAGACTCACAACTAACCCAGGAAGCCAGCCTAAATAAATAACAGTGCCATCATTCGAAACACAGAAATGAGACATGACATCAGCCCCTTGTATAAGACCAGGTGACACACCACAACGCGCTCACTGACCAATGAAATGCTACGCAGTGACTGACCAAGGCGCAGTTCGTTAGTTGGCCATTTGGAAGACCGACCCTAGGGGCCAAAATGGGCCTGACAGAAACATACTCTCATATCCAGTTCTCTGGGTAATAAGAAAACCAGGCTAGCGACGATCTTGTTTATGGCCCTTCTAGTCTTCGACAGAACCATTCCCAGAATGGCAAAGGAAGGTGTGGTTCTGTTTGGCCTTACCCTTGGACGTCGGTTCAGTACAACATGGGAGGATTAGTTTAAGACCACTGACCCAGCCGCGACAAAAGGACCCAGAGAGCATTAGGCTGATAACTCTGATAACTGAGAATGTTCCTCCAGATAATATTCAATTAAAAATGTTTGGAGAAGACCAACAATCTGTTTTTAATATGTCTCATCAGGAGGCACTACAGGGGACTGATACAAGGAGAATGGCAGCACAGATGGCTCGTCCTCGTGTAGACGGTGGCTGGCGGTGCGTAATTGTCTTGGTTTCTGTCTCTGGAGGTGCGACTGTATATACATAAATGCTGAAAGAAACAGTGAGCCAATATCGGCTGGGTAAATATGATTGTCACATCCTCCTTGCCTGAGAAGATTGATGCCGAGGACAAAACTTCTGCCTCCTCCGAGGGTGTTTCCTCTGTATCCTGGTATAACGTGCAAGGCCTTATCTATGACAAAGCGTTCACCTGTAAGTCCAGCTCTACTACTGTCTCAGACGCCGCTGTCGGTTTTGGTTTCTTGGGCTTCTTCACACGGTTCACGTCTAACTCTGTACCCCTCTCCGAGTGCACCGGGAAAGAGACCTGACCGAAGATGAGTGAGCACACCTTGGGCATAATGTCTAAGGTCAACAACTGTACTTTGCGACGAACTCATCTTTTAATCTTTCTCGTTCTCAACATATCCAATGCCTCCCCAGTCCAAGGAGGGAATGAAGTGCGCACACCCTGAGCACATGTGTAGTGGTTCACACAGATGTGTGTCTTGATATCCTGTCACAGAGCAAGTGCGGGTTGATGGCTGAGGGCGGATGGATGCATGAAGTGTTAGCCTTACCGTGTTGCAGACGGGTTTCCTTCATCTCTTAAACAAAGAAGAAAAAAGTGTTTTTTTTTTACAAATTACAAACACTCAAGTCACTGGCACTGCATGTCTGTGCTCTACCAAGCTATCAGTCGCTTAAAAAAATGGGCGGTACCTGGTAACACCTAGTGTGTGTGAACAAAGGAGCGGTGTAAGCCAGGCAAAGACACACCAAGGCTTGGTAAATGAACACAGGGTTGGATGTGTGCCTGTTACTTTAAACCTAGACCAAGACCGATCTCGGACACGCAGTCATAACCCAACACCAAGCCAGATCCGAGACTCAGGTACCTAAATGGTACCTTGTACCGAGATCTTACCAAGCCTTGGTTTGTATTCAGTACTCGGTGCCGAAGTCTTGGCGTGTGATCTTTGGTACTAGGAGTCCGAAAGGTTCCAGTTCCAGCGTGTCAGAATGTGTAAGTAAGCGTCACTTCTCCTGCGTCCAGACATGGCACGTAACCTAGCCCAGCTCCATAGTGACAGCCGGTCTGTTATGCAGCACCAAGCTAAGCTGAAAGGTGACTGTGTAACCCAGACACTAGCAGGCTGATACCAGCTGTGCTTCCATGTGGGTTTGTCAGCCAGCACGTCCACTCCAGTAAAACGGTGGAGATCCCGAGAGTAACACTTTTCAGAGAAAAGGGAATCCCGCGTAGATATGTTACAGGGAAACTGTGATTTCAGGGAAATGAAGGTTTTACTTGTGCTTGTTTCCACACGACAAGCTGGCATGGCAACGAGAGTTGCACATCACTCCTGATGAAATGATCGTCTCCGGAGAATTCGTTGACAATGCATCACAGAAACTTAATTTAAAAAATGTAATTCAAATCGCCTGATCATTAAGCTATAAAAATCTTTCATGTATAATTGTAATTACTAATTGCATTTCCTGAAAGGTTAATAGTTTCTTTTATGTATAATTGCAATTTTGTAATCGTAAATCATTGTGTTACAACGTCAATTGCTCTTGTTTCGATCACCTATGAAGTGCAATTCCAGCTTGTGATTGGCATTGGTAAAGCAAAAACGTTGTCTTTTATGTCGAGATAAAAAAACCATTTGGATAAGTTTCATCTTCACCGAACTTTCATTTCAGGGAATCTTTAACTTTTGTGTGGTAAAATTCAGGGAAACTATAGTTTCCCTGGTTCGGTCAGGGAAAGTATAGTTTCCCTAGGGAAACTATAGTTTCCCTGAAATCACAGTTTCCCTGTAACAGATACAAACTCAGATTTACCAGAAGTGACAAGTACGAAACTGAAATCCCCAAGTGGGGTGAGTCAATTACACTCACACTTTAACCCCAGATATATGAACATACTATCCAAGGAATTAAAGTTAAAAAGTGGAGATAAACACCTTTTAGCTTATGGTAGCAAGAAACATTCTGCTTGCACAAAAATGCGTGTGTTTGGTCCGGCACACAGAACGAAAATGGGGTTTGGTACTAACGTACCAACGATTCTGACTGGATAAGATCTCGGCCGTGACTATTAGATCCACAATGAAAAAACTGTGTTCAATATTACGTGCGTCTTTTAGAGGTACACGAGAAACCCGTATAAAAGTGGAAATAAGCGAATTACGAGGAATATTTTCTCAACTGCATCATGAGAATTTCAATATCAAGACATGCATGTATGTATGTATGTATGGATGCATGTATGTATGAATGTGTGCATGTATGTATGCGTGTATGTATGTAAGTATGTATGTATGCTGGTATGAATGTGTGTATGTGTGTATGTATGTGTGTATGTATGTAAGTATGTATGTATGCTGGTATGAATGTGTGTATGTATGTATGTGTGTATGTATGAAAGTATGTATGTATGCTGGTATGAATGTGTTTATGTATATATGTGTGTATATGTGTAAGTATGTATGTATGCTGGTATGAATGTGTGTATGTATGAATGTGTGTATGTATGTAAGTATGTGTGGGTGCATGGATGTATGTAGGAATGTTTGTTTGCTTGTTTGTTTGTATGAATGCGTGCATGGATGTGTGCATGTATGTATGTATGCTGGTATGAATGTGTGTATGTATGCATGTGTGTATGTCTGTGTGTATGAATGTGTGTATGCGTGTATGTGTGTATGCATTTTTAGGCATGTTTCTTTTAAAAATGAGACCACTGGTAGTTCTATTCGTAATGCATATTTAAAAAAGAACGAATAACAGATTATTCTTGATTGTCTGAACTTCTGTGTGCTTTTCTTTTTAAATAATTGAATTTTGGGTTGAAGAAAAGAACATGACCTGAAGTTACTCGCGTAAGCACCATTAAAAAAGTAGTTAACTCATGGTGACAAACACAAAGGGTTTAGAAAGACGCAACTGAAAAAAACCCCGCATGACAGGCAGGAAGCAGTGCTTTCCTAAATAGAATGAAAAAAATATTATGCACTTTATTTAATATCTCTCGTTAGACTACAAAACAGTATGTTTATAACATTGTTCGGGTGTAATTTACTGGCTAATTTGGCCATGCCCTGCTGAGGCAGATACTGAAGGATAGCCGTGGGGGTGAGGGTGGGGGGGGGGGGAAGAGGGGGTTCGATTCTGTGTTACCAATACAGATATTAAATAAGGTAAAAATAAACTACCATGCATTCAGTCCTATGTTTTTGCTTTCTCCTTCAGCAGTTTTGTCCTTTTTCATATTTACCTGTCTTTTGTGTGTCAGGAATTTCTATTATGATAGACAAAAATAGTCTTTTTTACATTACAGTTTTTTTTTTGACGACTTGGGCGGCCGACGATCTTTACTTAATTTTTCTCGAAACGTATTTTTTTATTTGAAAATGCAATTTGATGGATTATTTTAACGTGTAAATGCCATAACACAACGAGAGTTTCTCGTATGAAAGTGTCAGGTGAGGGCGCGTACAAATTCTCCCCTTAACACCAACTACTTTTTCTGCCTGGCAGGTAAATTTCTTCTCACTTACATACATTTTTATACATCCGGCCGGTCAATCTCTGTTGTTTGGTTTTTACTCGAAATGTTTAGACCTTTCTTAATCTGTGATTTGAGTGACCCGGTCGTGGGATGAGAAACAAGGTTTTCCCCTACCTGAACAAGTGTTAAAACGCTTTATGGCCAAACACCACATTGTCAGCCTTTTCCTACGTCCTTCTGCTGCATTATTCAAAACTATTCATTAAGAAAACTGGGCTTCAAAAACCCTTGACAACACAGTTAAATACGTACTTTAAATTATGAATAATAACCAAGTACATGCTTCGTGAGAGGCGACTTCATTGGGGCGCCATATTGGCCGTTTTTGTGGTTGTATTTTACACTGTACGCTCTTTGTGAATTCGTCAGCTCGGCTGGCATGCTGAAAAATTTCGACTATCAGGCTGTGTTCCGGTTATGGATAAGATAAGTGTCGGATTCATGACGTCATATAGGTACACTGCGTGCAGTGAACTCGTTCTTGCCAGTCGTCTAAATACCCATGGATTAGCACAAAGACATGGCTACATGACAGGGTTGTTAAAATTTTTATTTAAAAATAAATGTTTGTTAGTGAATGGCTATCCACAGTAGTAATCTGGAAGAAAAAATAGACAGCATTGGCAGTGAGTGTAAACAGCGATCTGACGTGTTATCGGATAAAACGGATAATCGTGTTTTATAGTAAATCCAATTTGGATGTAAGAATGCGATTGCACTTATCAGAGTACGAATGTATCGAGTGACGGTTCCGTTTTGGAGTACAGGCCAAGCATGTTCACTGGCAACTTACCACAAGTGCTTGTCCAATAATGTTAAAAATGCAAGAAAACATACGAAATTCTAATCTAGTTGGTTTGCTGAATTAATTGTTTGGTGCGGTAATGTATGTTTTTTTCATTACGAGAGTGGATGGAAGTTACCGGATGAAACACGAAATCCTGCACCCGATCTTCTTATTTCCCAAAAAGAATGCGAATTTGAAATAGTGCCAATGGTATGGTATTATCTTTGGAAGCCCCGCTCTGTACAAGACGAAAATTCCTGTTCTAAAAGAACAAACATTCTGCGATTTGTTATAATATTCTTGCGTCTGCATCCAATGCTATTGGGTCTAAAGATCTCTAAAGAGGAGCAGCATAATAGAGTTAAAAAGTAGAGAGATATTCAATCACATTCTTTGCCAATTTCCATTGCGAGACCCCAAGGACTGAACAGCGCATAAGAGGGTTAAGCACTCACCGTTATCACATGTGAAAGCAATTGGTCATATCTTATTAGTCAAACATAATACACAATTTTCGGTGTTTGGATGAAATACAACAACCAAAAAATGGAAAGCGTTTTAGCATATTGATGCTATTTATCAGACAGACAGGGTTATGTAATTTGTGGACTGTTTTTTGTTCTTTTTACACCGCGTTTATTCATTAATATTCATAGTTTTTGTATATGAAGCAAAAAGGTTTGACGGCGGCCTTGCAGAATAATGCGCAGATGCCAGGTCCCCTTTACCAATAAGAAATCACTCACTCACACACACAGAAAAAAAACTGGTGACTCTTGTCATTGTAGAGTGCTTCAAGGTGACACACAGGCAACTCTTACCGCTTTCAGAAATGAACTTCAATGATGACTAAAAAGAAAAGGTGTGTTTTGAATTAAAGGTGAATAAAAAATGGAAGGGACCTCTGGATTAGTATCGTTTGTTACTTGGATAAAAGTTTTGTTGCTTCTACACACGAGTTGGCCATCTACAGGTAAAATCACATTATTTTTACTTTCTACAACTGAACCAGATAATAGTTGTAAAACTAAAAAAAATATTTATTTACGTTTGATATTAATATGGATGATCCCAAATTAAAAAAAAATAGATGAAGTCACGAATCATACCATGCTTTATAATGTGTATTAAATTTGTAAACAAAAAAGGGGTAGTCATTTACTAATCTTTACGTCAGCATGAGACGCGTGTGTCTAAATCCAACAAGTTTCCCAAATATATAAGGAAACGGCATTTTGGAAAACACAAGAAAAACATGTTTAAAGGTAGTGCCGTGTATATGGCCCTGTTAAACTTCTGTGTTTGTAAACCATGTCAATGATTCCAAACATAACTCTTTTGATTTTCTTGGCGCAGATAAAACAATTTTAATGTATATGTGTAGTGTTATGTGGCATTAATAAGAAATGTTTCTCGAAACGAGAAAACGCACATCTTAAGTATCTGGTCTTTCAAATGAAAACAAATACAGGGGAACCCCGGTAGTGTGTAGCTCGAGAATTAGCCTGTTATATGCGACTTTACAAATTACTCAAAAGCAGTGATTTTGTACATAAAGTATCAAGAAAGAATGCGTTCTTGTTAATTTTTTTCTGAATCCCTTATATTTTGGTCCACAATTCTATTACTGTACATAATCATAGACTTCTTAATGAAACCCCATTAATATAGTAACAAAACAAGGCATCGCTGAATTCGGCATGTATTTTCGTAAATCGTGTCTGAATCGGTGTTTTCCTGCCGTGTGAATTTCGGCCATATCTTCTACATACTCTTTTTGTTTATTCAGGAAACATTTCTGATCCGCTTTTTCTGTTAAACTTAGATTTTTTCTAGCAGATTACGAAACATAAATACCCCTATTTCAGTGAGGTCCCTTTCATCTTTGTGAAGTAGGAATGTTTTCAAAAACGCAGTGCCCACGCCAAATGCGTCATATAGTTCAATAGGAATTGTCATTCTTTCCAACTTTGAAAAAATAACCTTTTTGATGCGTATGTCCCGCACCTCGACTATTTTTTTTTATTTGCGCTTTTAACTGTAATAGACTTGGAGGGTTTGTGGGGAGGGGTGTTGTATTTGAACAACCTCTTTTAAATGCCATGGTGCCTCAGATTACTGCATTTCAAAGGAAAAGAATTAACAGCAGTTCCAATAGCCACATGCCTTCCATTGTCGCAGTTTTATTGAGTGCAACTGTAAATAAAGAAACGGTTTTGGCCTACAACTGGCCCATTGTTGCTTCACCATTAGCTAGAATAACTAACTATTATTTTTGGTGAGAGATAACACTGTTAAAAACCAACAAAAAGGTAATTTTGTGATTCTGCTAACATGCAAGCTTTTAGGTTTGTTAACTTGACCCTTTTAGTTTTAGCTCAGTGGAAGGAGAGAGGGGCCGGGGTAGGGTTGATTTTGCTGCCAATGTGCTTTACATAGGGACCAAAATGAATTGTTTCGCTGCTACGCGCTATCGTGCAACTAGCCAGGTGGCTTAATATCCAAATCATAGCAAGAGTAAATTCATATCATTATCAAGTGTATTTTCCAATTCATTTTTATTGCATCTTCTTTTTGGTATTTATTGTGAAAAATTAGCAAATTACGCCGCGCTTTACTAGAGATATTTAAATATTTCTTGCGGTTTCCTCTATCCATTAAAATACACCAAACTGCACTGCAATTAAAAACTATTTATCTTTTCAGAAGTTCTGTTAATTCCGAAATGTTATTTAATAGCTCAATTTCACATAAGGGGCACCACCAATATTTTAGTAAATTGTTCGTTTTTTTTTTTTCAAGTGAATAAGTACACTTATTACACCACAGTAAATGCCCATTAAATTATGTTCTTATATAAAGACATGTTCGCCTTAATTTGATCTCTATTTTTATCAGGTTTTTTGGTATTATCATATGTTTAAGATACTGGGTAGCTTGGGCACAAAAGTTGCATAGTTAACAAATAAGTGTGATCATGCCATGTCAATGGCCCTCGACACAAAACCACCGTATTTCTTTAGATTTTGAGTGGGCATTAATCAGAAAGGAAAATAATTAAATCTTGATTGTTTATACCTAAGTGGTTTCTTGCAGATAACTTTTTATTGACATTTACACAACCAAATCACAATTCTTCGAACATATGTCAGAAAGATTCAATAACTGGTAAGGAACTTATAAACAACCAGATAATAATTACTTGATGCAAGGTAGACTGTCATTTAATGGAACAAGCCATGTAACTACTCTTAATTGTTTACAATACAAGATAGGCACTCTCCTGGGCTTATGTTTGATTGGAAAAGATGGATGAGAAAGCCAGCAAACTCTTTAATCATATTGATTACAACGCAACATCCTTAGGGCTCGTTATTTTTTCTGAATAAAACATGGCATTTCTCGCTCTCCACGATTTTTATGTTCTGTAGTATTAGAACAGAGTGGCAATGAGGAACGGGTAAACAGTCGGTAAATTGCAATCAGTTTAAGCGGTCTCGAGAATTCACAGCATAGTTTGATTTACAAAAACAAAGCCCTTGGTTTAAGTCAAAACTCGTATTTCATGTATGCCCTTAATTTCTCGTTTTTTTCCTTTTACTTTCTTTTTTTACTCAAATAAATGAAAAGGATTTTACGTCAAAATGCTAAAACAAAAACTAGTCAAGGGTCTTTGAACGTGGCCGTGTTTTCATATCTACGATTCACTGATTCGTACGATTTACTCTGAAAGGTTTCAACCCGAACCTGAAAGGGAGAGAAAAGTAGGGGGTCGATGAATTAAACAGTTTTTTTACTGTGTAAGAGTACACTTGGGTAATGTTCAATGGTAATGCAATTGTTTTATAGTTCTATTGAATGTAATTGACAGCTGGGCTTGTGACCAACTGCATAAATCGCACTGTGTAAGCTGTGACATCATAATTCTCGTTCACAACAAAGCCAGCAAAAGCACACATGCCGGTTTCGACATAAACAACTGATCTGGTTTTAGAGATATTTAGAAACTTTAAAACATGATGATACGGGAAAATTTTCAAATATATCCCATGTGCTGCTGTTGAAGCAATATAATTTGGATGTAAATTTAAGGCTTTGAAGAATTATCCAGGGGACCAACTACACGGGGAGAGGGGGGGAGAGGGCTGTTCCGATGCCTCTTGACGAACACTTTCTGAATTATGATATAATGTGAAAGAAGGGTTGAAGGTTGTTAAGTGTCGAATTCGACTGTGACATGTAATGGCTTGCTTTTATATATAAAAACTATTGGAATTATTGCATAAATATTATACATATAGTTGACATAAAAAATTTTCAAATTAAACTGGAAATATATTGCTGTGAAAAACAGAATAATTTAATTATTTATTTATTATTTATTATCATTATTATGGGTTGTGTTTTACGACAAAGGTTGGTTTCCCATGAGTATCGACGATCAGCTAGATTTGGTTTCCCATGAGTATCGACGATCAGCTAGATTTGCTCCTGTTGTGTTAAAAAAACTGGCTTTAAATCTGATTCTTACATGACTTGGGTAAATGCTGTAATTTGATTGGCCGATACCCAGGTCCGTAATTTTCAGTTTTGACTGGAACGCAAAGTAACGATATATTGCAGTTATTTGTAATCAAAATGATAGTTAAGCCATTGAACGAAGTATATATTGGCTTATTTTCTGCCAACATTAATACGATATTAATCAGTTACGAAAATTCTAAGATGACCCTCATGGTATTCGAGGAAGAATAAGAAATGCATCATGACATTCGATAAGAGGTCAATATGTGGTGGTATTTTGGTTTTATTTAGCAGTATGACAGGCGATAGATAGTGCTCTCGAAACTAAGCCATGTCCAAACAGGTTTTTTGTAAAGGCATTTAAAGAGCATCTTTGTAAGGCTTAACCAACAATAACCCGACGTTGTTTTTGTTTTTTTCTGCCATTCTCAACGTGTACGAAACAGCTTTAGAATTTAAAGTCGGGCTATATCTGGACAAGAAATATATAATCAAGTGTGCAAGAACTGATCATTCAATATTTCGATATTGTAAGACCAATAACTGCAAGCCGAAGCCAATCGCCCTTGATTGTTCATGCAAATTGCTACTTTCTTGCTAGGTTGACCTCGTTTTTCTTTTGTGGCAGTGCTTTCATTGAACTTGGCAAATAATAGGAAATAAATTAGAAGTCTGTTTACTTGACATTTCAAAAGATGAAGTCTATGGTTTAATAGCGGTATATCGTATACTGATGTCTGCCAGCATACAAACATTACATTTATTTACTTTCCGTTATAGTTTGACGACCCGCGCCTCCAATATCATAAAAAAATTATTTGCGTGTGTGTATTTTTTTCGTGGATGCCACTTGCAAATTAAGCCAAATTCGTCTAAATGTACAATCCATCAAACAAAGTCAAAATATTTCAAATAATAGCCTTGAGGCAGTTAAATTAACTAAAAAGACTTTGACATAATTATGTTTATCAAGAGATATTTTCATATAATATTCCACTGGGACAGAAAACATAAATGTATGCAGCCAGACTCAATTATAATTGTAAGATAGACCGTCAACGCTTCGCACTGCTGCGATAATGGCGTTTGTATGAATATGTTACTCAGCAGCGGGTATATCATCTCACGAATCGATCATTGTAACCAGGAAACAGTTCTTTTTAAGTTTAAAAAGGAGCAAAAGATTGTAGAATGAAAACATTCAGAGAAGTGAGGGAGATTTGTTCAGTTTTCGTATATATTAATATATATTTTTGCATATATTAATTAGACTGTTTTTAGATCAATGGCTTTCGGATATTTTGTGCATATGAATATTTAACGTTGTAACAACCCCCAACCCCTCCCCCCTCACCCCACCCTGAAAAAAGGAATAAAAAGAATAAATGAAATTCAGCCAGAGGATACATTAAACTGTCAAACTTTAGCAAGCTCTCATAAAATGCAATAATTATATTTCACAAAGATCGGGGCATACATCATTTCTGGTTTGCGTCATAGAAAACATATAAAAAGGAAGTAAAACCCACTTAAGGGAGCATCCAAAGTTTTAGACATATTACTTGGTTATGGAGATATAAGTCTGTCAGTTCATAATTGATTGCGTATTATAATAATAATTTTTCGGTGTTATTGATCAGCAAGCACTTCAGGTTTCTGCTGTCGTATAGTTCTTTATTTTATGACGATACAGCAAAACATACATTGAATAATTCTGAGTCAAGTTTATATTGTCTACTCTATTCGGTCAAACCCACAATGCGGACCGGGAATAGCGAATATGCTGAGTCTGTAAATATAAAGAGCCCAATTAGACCATGCTGAGTCTGCAAATAGAAAGAGTCCAATTAAACCATGCTGAGTCTGTAAATATAAAGAGCCCAATTAGACCATGCTGAGTCTGCAAATAGAAAGAGTCCAATTAGACCATGCTGAGTCTGCAAATAGCAAGAGCCCAATTAGACCATGCTGAGCCTGCAAATAGGAAGAGCCCAATTAGACTATGCTTAGTCTGCAAATAGAAAACGCCCAATTAGACCATGCTGAGTCTGCAAATAGAAAGAGCCCAATTAGACCATGATAATCTGCATATAGAAAGAGCCCAATAAGACCATGCTGAGTCTGCAAATAGAAAGAGCCCAATTAGACCATGCTGAGTCTGCAGATAGAAAGAGTCCAATTAGGCCATACTTGGTAATGCACAAACGGGCACATTATGATGCTCTTGCTACTTTTCTTGCAGCGAACCGTAGCCTTGTATTAAATCCAGTACACATGGAAAGCAACGCCATCGAATTTATCCAATGACATGCATTTGTTGCAATGACATACACGAACCATACACAAACTTATTTATTACATTGACTGGTTTTTTCTTCACCAACAGCCAATAAAACAGTAAATGTTAAATATTATTTCATAATCAGTAACTGAATCGAATACTAATGGAATCGCTGTTTAATGTGATGACATGTAACCTTTTAAGGAATTAGATAACTGTATGGACCGTTGTCATTTTGATGTTTGTACAACAACTTGTTTTGTTTTCATTGATTGCGTCACAACTAAAGCTCAAAAGTTGAAAAGAAATATAACTGACGCGTCGTATCAAAGACCATCCTTCTCCCGATACCCTCTTGAAATGTATTTTCAAGGCCCTGCCCTTCAACATCAGATCCACCTGAAAGCCAAATGTTCGGCATTTGTGTGATTAAGTATTGTATAGATGTTTTAAAATTAATTAAAATTTTAATTCTATGTTTTCCACGTCACAAGTTGTCTTTAACGTTTCTCAGACGCACACACGGAGTGTGCTTGAAAGCTTTTCCCAATGTTAGTCATTTCATTTAAATGTGCGCTGTCCTTATCAGCGTGCAAAAGCTTTTAAAATAAAAAAAAAGCAAAAAAAAAAAAAAAAAAAAGAGAAGAAAAGAACAAGACATTTTTTCGAAATTATCGTTTATATCTGAGAAGGGTTTAATAGCTCTTTCTTTTCCTGTTACAGAATGCTATTACGAGCTGTCAGCGTATGGCCACGACGTGTGTTCTTCAGGGACTCGTCTCAACAGTACAGTCGACCTTGTGTGTCGCGTTCAAGGCCAGCGCGAATCACGAAACTGTCTCGTGACAGATATTAAATGGTTCCGTACGAGCGGGGTGAATACCTACGAAATAACAACGTCATCGAAATATGGCGTATGGGAGAGCGTCAAGGGATGGGGTGTGGACGGGCAAGAGAGGGTGGCACTTCTACGTGTCAGAGGCTTCGAGCTGGGCGATATAGCGCGGTATAGCTGTCACATGACTTGTGACTACGGCTCAGGGCTGAAGCGGATTCTCCAACTCCATGCCGACGTTTGCCTAGAAGAGGATGATCTCAAAGGATGTAAGATATTTCTTTGTTTATTTCTATGCGGTCCATGTATGTATAGGGAAATACAGGAGCTTGTGTCACGGAACTGGGAGACCGACGTTCCTAATCGGATTCCTTTTTATGGCCTCTGAACTAGGAATGTATCGGGCTGAAAATTCTTAACGGAATCTGGAGAAATGTGAAATTCGATATATCAAGAATGAGCTTTGTCATTACAAAAGTTTCATATTTTTACGCCAGAAAAACACGGCAAATCAGTCATATTATCTCCTTAAAAATCTCCGGAGAGTGAAAGCCAGTTTCCCTCGCACTGTAAACTATTTGATCACACAATCGTTTGATCACACAAAACTGATGGTTCGCTAAGATATGGCCAATCAATGTAACTGAAAACTGTCCACAGCCATGAGAGTGCCCTACCAACATGGATTTGTATTTCAGGCATCAAAATTGCTTGCAAAGCATTACTAATTTACGATTATCCTGTTTATTGCTTAAAAATTCGGAAAACAAGATTTTCCTATTGTTTATTTAATGCTGAATGTTATCACAAGCACTTATCTTTATCTTTATCTTTATCTTTATCTTTATCTTTATCTTTATCCCCTCTTTGGAGATAATATCTGGTAATATTTTAAATGGGATAAGTCAATCAAGGTGACAGAGTTGTAAAAATGTGTATTTCAAAGGTAAACATCCATTGGTTACGATTTCCTTTCAAAATCATTGTAGTGTATTTACAAACATCAACACTTGTAATTAGTTTAGCAAGTAAAAAGCTCACTGGCGTTTGCTAAACAAACAAAAAAAAACTCTTAAATTGCTGTGAATTTCGGTGTTTTTTTTTTAATTTGTGTGTTGAAATCTTACTTATTCTAATATATTAACAATCGTCCATTGTTCTGCATACCGAGTCGGATGAACTCTATTTATGGATATATTCTGGCTGTCTGAATTACTAAACAAAACAAAAAACTTTACATTCATACAAATCAATTCATGAACTATATTTGTACTAAACTGAACCCCATTATTTGGTGTAAGTTCTTCTGATCTCTACACGTCTGCATATAAAATAGTAATTATTAGTCGTAAGGAATTTTAAATGATAATGGCGGAATAATTTACAGAACCAACTATCTTACAATCTACACATTTCAGTGTTCAAGTTGGCTGTTTTTTTTTCAACCAGTTTTTGGCCATTTTGGGAAAATGCGAGATTGGCCCAAAAAGAAAATGAAAAAGATCACGTGCCATGTGTCTTACGTAACAAGAGTGCAGTTTCTGCGTTCTACATGCATTTGTGCTTCTTTTCATCGACAGGAAATAAGGCAACATTTCTTATTTTTCACACAGACTGGGGAAGTATCTAATTAAGGGAAGGAAAGGAAGGCTAGGTGGGAAGTAGGGGATGGAGGGGGTGGGGCTGTTTCAACGTTGACATGCTTCAAAAGGGACTCAATTTTTTCGCCATCCACACAAAAGCCCGAAGCATTAGACTGATAAGGTGTAACAAAACCAGCAATGATATCTTTTTTTACTAAAACTCAAAGCAATAGGTTGAGATTTTGCTATTTTATCAGCTGATTTTATATTACAAAAATTAGACCTATATTTAGTGGTCAAAGAAATGTTATTGAAAGTTAAACGTTTTTATTTGATATCTTCACGTTGATTTAGGGTTGTTTTTTCTTGTGTAATAATTTATAAAATGGCATTTAATTATATATTTAAGTAAAGTGTATAAAGTTTAATTTGGAGGGTTTTTTTCTGTTTTAGTGCAATGCCCTGTGCTTGTGGAACAGAACAGCTGTTCCTATAGTTTCCAAAATGGCCGCTGTGAAAATCAGTGTGACGTCAGAGAGCACCTGTATGATGGATTCGATTGCGCGTTGGAAGTCCCAGACTGTCCCCATAACGATGATTGCGTTAAGCGTTACGCGGACGGCGTCTGTAATGAGCAGTGTAACATTCCAGAGTGCCAGTGGGATGGCGGAGATTGTGTAAACACCGCACTCGATCTAGCAAATGACCACATCCTCGTTAAAGTTGAGCGTCCGTTGGCGAAAAGCGAAGAACCACACCAACCAAGTCATCGTAATTTGAAATACAGAGCGCTGTCTCGATCTTTTTCTCGTATTTCGCGATCTCTGCTGAGAATCGTTCCAGAGCCGCGCGAAGATTCTTATTTTGCAATGAAACATAGACCATATTCAGATTCTTATAGTCACAGTGTGTCACAACAACATTATTTATTAGACTTGACGAAAGCATATGACAACATAGTGCTAAAATTAGACAATACAAACTGCGAGAAAAGATGCTTAAGACATGTACATTACGTGGCACAGTTCCTGCAGCTATCAGACATCAGAGATTCTTCTGGAACTAATATCCATGCTATAACAGGTAATCTAGAGAAATACCATGATTCTTATATACAGGAACAGATTTGGCGTCGAAATGTCAGTGTTCCTTATGTAGAAGTAAACTCAGGAGAATACTGAAACGAGACCCCTAACTGGAAATTAAAGCAGTTCAATAAGAAAGTGTCCAGTCCTCATGACGGAGTTATTTTAGGGGATGGGGATGGTATAGCTCAAAAGGTACTGGACCGGTGTAAGGAAACGTTTTGACCCCCAAAATAAATCGACCCCCCCGGTCGATTTGTTTTAAAACAAACAGACCCTCCGGTCGATTTGTTTTAAAACAAACAGACCCCCTCTGAAATGTTTTAACCCTCTTATTTTTTTTTGTTGATTTCTTTATTTCTTTCCATATATTGCCACCTTGATAGTTTCTTTATTGAAATAAAAACTATATCCACGAATAACAATTTATCTAGCAACTAACATCTACATTTTCAAACACGAAAACACTTCCAACACCACTAACATACAGTCACTAAAAAATCTGTCCAAGCTCAATAAAGGCATTTCAAAGGCTAAAAATAATAATTTTCTGCATCAAGAGGTAGAAAATGCTTAAAATAGTATTTAAAAACCACATGCCCCTTTTTTACTTCCATTTTATACCTAAACATGATTATTTGGAGGGGGTCATTTTATTATGGGGAGGTCTGTTTGTTATGGCGGGTTTTCCTAAAAGAAATCGACCGGGGGGTCTGTTTGTTTTAAAACAAATCGACCGAGGGTCGATTTGTTTGGGGGTCAAAACGTTTCATTACACCGGGAGAACATATGTTGCATCATTAGGTGCTATTGCAGTTGTGGTTATGGTGGGGGTGCAAGGAGGGGGGTTTTAGTTCTATTATGTGTTGATATGGTGTGAATAATAACCCATCTCCTGGCTATGGCTGGGATCCAGCAGTTCCTCTCCGTGTTCCTCTGCACTGTAACTATTAGGAACACACACGTAATTAGAGGCCAGTTCAGAACACAGAACTCTAATTTGGGAACCGGTCGATGTGACCCTTTGCGGGGTTTTGTGAATGCCCCTGTTCCAATATGAAGTATCTATAAAAGATACGTTTGTCATCTTACGTATTTCTATATATGTACCAGAACACCAGACCAAAATCATCTCGAAATTAAGATCACTCCGGAAATGTGACCATGTGACCACTATCCCTGTTTCAATTCCCTGCAGTTAGAGAGACAGAGTTCCAAAAATAAAATAGGACCAACTCCGAAGACCAGCACGAAAAATGGTCTTATTTCACGAGTTTTTGGTGTATATATATAACTTTCCATTTAAAATAGTATATATCATGGTTAGACATTCATGTCCGAGAAGTCGTGTTATTTTTGCATGTACTGAGTTAACGAAAATTTTTTTCTCTTCTGTTTAGTTTTACGTGAGAAACCCAACATGTGCAGGTCTTCTAACACAAGTCTGCTGCATTTGGAAATCACAGACACTGCTTTTAGTTACGATCTCCTAAATACAGGCACGGAGGGAAGTCCAGAGGAAGAAGACGAACCCCCTGATTGGGATTTCAATATGTGGATTATAGGACTTTGTGTCATTGGTACCTTGATAATATTAGGTTTACTAGTCGCAATTTTTGGTGTTATTATATGCATTCGTAGTGAACAGCACCATTCAAGAGTGGATAAAAATTGGATTCATTCGCCATTTCATAAAGATTTGAACAGAGCTGTTGAAGTGTGAAGCAGTGGAAGTAGAGTAAGAGCAAAACTGTCGACGTGTGAATGCGAGGAAACATGTACAAGAGCGAACGTCGACGTGTGAGCTTGGGATAAACGAACGGTAAAGAAACGATCGACGTGTGAAGAGAAAGAGACACGAGTGAGAAAAGCTTGCCGTGTGAAATTGATGAAATATGTAGTGCAGGAAGAAGGGCAGTAGCTAGCAGCGGAAGCAGCTATAGTCGGAGTAAGGCCGTCACCATACGCGGAGAGTTAGGAAGAAGTAAACGAATACTTAGCCCGATTCCGACTGAGTTTGTAATCTACAGTCCCGATGAAACGTGAAGCATTTCCGTATAAGGCAAAATACGGAACTCATCACTATGTATGACGTATGAGTATCACTTTCATGATACTCGGCCTGAAGAGTGGCACTTGGGCAATTTTACGTAATCTCAGTATAATAAAGAACTTTAACCAAATTTTAAAAAAATGTGTTCAATGGTCAGGTGCTGAAGATTCTTAGAAATGTAACGTAAATGTTATTAAAGTTCAAGAAGATATTTCAATTTTGCAGGTTTTAAAGAATTAAGCCTCTGCTTAAAACGTTAATTTTGTATGGCTCAAAAAAAAAAAAAAAACAACAACAACAACAACAACGCATATACGTTATTGGCGCCCTATGCCTAAACGGAATCAGTAAATTATAATTGTTAAATGTGATATTTATATGACTGTAGTCACAATATCTTTTTAAAAATAATTTGATTTGACTTAGTGGACTTACATATAGTTCTGCTTATAAACTACAATAGTTTTTTCTATAAAATTTAAAAGTTTTTTTTTACAAGTTTCTTAAAACGGATGAAGCAATTGACTAAAGGAAGACTAGAACACAGTGAAGCATCGTACATTGTAATTGGTGCCAGTGACATTTGGCGGAACCCACCCTTCCTCTCATGGTGCTTATTTAGCGGTTGAAATATTGTTCCGCGTTTTCTTGTGCAATGTTTTAAACGTCGATATACCTTGTGTGTTTTGCAGTGTTTCTTGTACAATCTAAGCGCACACTACTTTCATTGTACGGGTAATTATTTCAGATGCAAATCTGTAAAAAGAAAAGACAGCCCTTTTTATTAGTATTGTCATGCAATATAGCAATTGATAAACAATGGTTGCATCGTATCAAAATAAATTATAGTGCTTGATGATGAATCTGTTTTAAAGAACCCTTGTGGCCCTCTCACTATTTATTTTCTTGGCGTAAAGGCATGTTTTATTCGCGTAGGACTTGTTTTCTCCCTTCTTAAAAATGCCATTCTATTCATTAGTTTTTAAACAAGAAACCCCATCCCTATTTGTTTGGGATTGTTTCTCTTATCACGTTATAATTGCACAGTTTAATTCTTTCCCACAATGTAAGAGTAATTGGACTTTTAAAAAAAAATCTTTTTTTTTGAAGGAATGCTTTAATCACCCAATTCAGTTCGGTTTATTTTGCTCAATCTTGATTTTTAAACAATATTTTACCTTTTTATGTAAAAAAAGTGAATATGAAATACAAGAAATTGTCATCCTTCTAAATAACTATTCTTTTCCGATCTTTTTGAAACAGCTAAAAATGGCATGCTACCGCATTGTAAGCATTCTCTCAAAAAGAAAAACATAAAAAAATTAACGAATCATATTTTGATTTCAGCAATGGCACCACTGATCCCATGTATTTTATGGGGAATTTTTCAATATTGTCACAATAGTGCACAAGATGTGTAACAATTCAGCTGGAGAAGGCTGACTAGCTAAGGCAATGGTGTCTATCTCCTTTGAATAAACAACTGCAGTTTAAACTTCGGATACGCCAAAGGCACCCATGCCAGCTGAACATGCAGCAAAGTTTTTAACAGAACCGGCAGTTTCACATCACATTCTTGTTACCACTGTGAACATTTTAAATATAAGATAAATCTCAAATATGTAAGTAATATTGTGGAAGCACACAGTTAGAGCAACAACAAGCGCTGTTGCTTTGGAATGAGAGAAAAATTTCCTAACAAAGACACTTAATAACTTATTATTTTGCAGTTAATGCAAAATAGAATAAAATTTTGCCAGGAACACCAGTTAGGAGCCATTAACTCCCAAATATGGCTTTGGTTTTCCATTTCCTGGCCTAATTTTTGGTCAATGAGTAATATACATTCATAAACAGTCTGCCTGCGGAATGGACAGCGGAATCAACTTCAAATTCATGGGGTCTAGTTTCGAATGCGCTTTACTTTAATAGATAACTAGATTTGGACTAAATAAAAGTAGTATTAAAACCAGTATTTTCTTGTAATTTCGGCAAATATTTCTCGTGTACTGTAAAACATCAGGCGGCAATCAAGGGGTGTCGATGGTTAAAGTTTGCAAGTTTGTCAAAAGAGAACATTTCGATTGGTTTCATGATTACATGGCTGATTGATAACATTCTGCAGTTTGAACAATATCAGGAAGTAGAAAAATGAGATAAAATTAAATCTTTGATCCTGGTCCTATCACAACTTTGAAGACACTAATTTTGAAGACGAGACAAAAAACATATATAAACGTATAGGTGCAGGAGTCCTGTCTTTGACGCGCATGATGTGTATGAGTTCAACCATAGGCATCCACCAATTATAAAACGAAATGAAATTGATAAGTAATACGAAAGGCATGAACCTGATGGTAGCTCTAGGCAGATGAAACATTGTCAAAATGAAACTGAAGACAGCAATGGCAGAGACAGACATAATTTTTCTATTATGATTCCAAGTCATGCCAAAGTTTATAACACTGGTCTATCGAAATTTGCGTTCAACAACGTTTAATGTTACGAACTGAAACAAGACAGTTTGTGTGGATTTATTTTACAATGTTCTCAGTCAGAACTGGATTTTTAAGTGTGTTGCAAGAGTGCGTAAAACATTGTTGCTCTGGCACATGTGCTTTGGTGTGCTTGATGAACAGTGTTGTTCTGCTTGCACATGTGCTTTGGTGTGTTTGATGAACAGTGCTGTTCTGCTTGCACATGTACTTTGGTGTGTTTGATGTTGTGAAGATAAATTTTAAATACATTTGCCATACACTCGCCATTAGTTTTACATCGAAAATAAAATTTCAGTTTACTATAAACAAGAACTTTACAATATAATATTTGTTATAATTGTTATTCATAATGTACTGTTATAAATCAATGCATTTTCTGTCACAATAACACTTACTGATCCTGTGAATTTAGGGGACTATTTCAAAGCCACTATATGACTTGTATGCGCTGGGCAACGCCTGATTTTTCGCTTTTATCACGGCATTTCTATTGACAGTTGAACATTTATCTTTCAAAATTATAACAGAAAATCACCATATTAGGTGAAAAATAAGACATAGATAACACAAGACTCGAACAGTTTCTGCCCTCAAAGGTGATTCATAAACATGAAGCAGAGTTCAAACATACTTCTCTGAATGTCCCTTACAAACTTCTCTGGATGTCCCTTACAGTATATTCAATGCGACTGGTTGTTTTAGCTCAACGACCAAATCTTTACCTATTATACTTCCACTTTTATACTTATTTTCATACTTAATGAGATTCATAACGGTATTTATGAGTGCGTTATTTTATCTTGTAATATGCACTATAATAGTTTCTGCTCTCTCAATGTTGAATTAAGTCTACCAGTAATTTCTGTCTGCTTGGAATATAGGAAAGGATGCCCGGAAAAGATCCCCCAGGAACGGATCCCCCCCCCCCCCCAAATGACAAGGTAGGAAAAGATCCCCCCAAAAAGACTCCCTCACCCCAATTTCTCGAGAAGTGGTGTGTTGTTGTTGTTGTTGTTTTTGCTTTTTCATTTAATTCTTCTCTCTCAGTTAAATTGTCAGCGATTATGTGATTTTTTAACATATTTTATTGTGTTTTATTGTGTTATTTTTTGTTGATATGTTTTGTTTGCCTTGCCGACTTGATTTGAGAACTGAGAACTTATAAACATAATATATGAAAACAAATTTAAAACTAATTTTTATTTTTATTAAAATCATTCTAAAAATTCACAATTCGGTATCACAATGCAAATCTCTAAATTCTCACTAAAACATGGCAATAAAGTGCAGGCATTCAATAAAATCCCATACTCTCAGTATAAATACGTCCTGCATACCGCCCTGAATCAATACACAATATAGTCTTATAATAATAAATCACTTATCTGCAGTGCATTTTAGAAATGTTTATTTATCTAAGTCATTGTATCATTATACACTGTCCTGGGCGGTAGGTGTATCCGATTGTATCCGAGTCACTTATATCACCATATGCAAGTCACAAGTCACTAGTTCGTCTCTTAGCTGAAGTGAACGCTGTGGTCAAGTCCACGTAAAGTCTCAGCGACGGTACGTTCCCCGGTAGCTCTTGCATGGCACAGATTTTTTTAAATCGCTGCTGCATTTGAAGAGTGTCCGGCTTTCGGCGGCGTTTGGTGGATGGCTGACCACGCGCTGACTGTTCCACGTGCTCGCATTGTTCCATCTTTCACACCAATTATTGGTACGATCCCGTCCTCGAGGGTGAGGGTTTTGGCATAATGATTCCACACCTCTGGCTTGAATCGAGGTGGCTGGCGGCAAATTCGCATCGGTGCAGGCGTGGCGTTCGGGTCTGCAACAGGTTGCTGAATGCACCGGAACACACTTGACACGTACGTGGCCTCAAATTAGTTTAGCAACTCTGCAGTCTCAGCCGGACATTCGTCCCTCAGCAAAGTCATCGCACCCGCAACACCGGCGACAGGAAGGAACTCCACAGCAGCCATTCGCTGGGCAAAATGGTGGAAGTCGCCTCTCTCGCTGTGCGTCTGAGTTAGCATCAGCTCTTCTATCTGCGCCAGATCGCTTGGTTAAAGTGATAAAATACCTCTTTATCTGCACCTTGGGCTCAAGTGTGTCACGAACAGTGTTGGATACTGCCACCTCAAAGTCCAACAGGACCGAGTCCGGATCGGGATTACAACCGCGACAGACACACTCCTTTCCAGGAGTAGGATCTTTTGCTACCTTGCCATGCAATTTTGAGGGGATCCTTTCGGTGGGGGATCCTTTCCGGGGGAATCTTTTCCGAATACCTTCTGCTTGTGATCTCAAGCCGTCAAATGGTTCTTCGGTCTGTTACAGAAACTGGATACTTCAACTGAATGCTTCATTACCGTTTGGATAAATATACATGTCATTTATAATTTATATTAACAAACCTTTTTGAAGATTTTTTGTATTTTTGTCCATTTTTTATTTTCCTTGCGGTGTGGTGAGCAACTTACCGTTTCACAGCCAGAACTTGTCAACAGCACCCCTCTTCTTTATGACGCAGGAATGCAATGATAATATATTACTCTCTCCAAACACTTTCTCAGTGCCGAAGAATGGTCCAAAAATGTCACACCACATAGTAAAGCAATAGAAAAATGAAAAGAAATTTATTCAAGCTAAATCATTTGCAGCATTCATTGTACTGCGGTACATCGCAAGGGCGTGTTTGGCAGGAACATGACAATTTACGAATCTTAATAAAGGATAATGGATCTGTCTGCTCAATAATGTGGTTATTATTCTTTTACTCTATCACAAGTCTAAATAACGTTGAGTGCCTCCCTCAGAGATGCTTGCCATTGTAGCACATTTAAAAGTAGTCCAAAGCGGGATGAACAGTTGTTTTGGGAAAATATAAATAAAACGCGACTTTATACATATGTACCCAAACGCTCTGAACTCAGAGGTGGGGATGGAGGATGACAGAATGTGGATCGCCAAAAAAGCTTCAAGTTGCTGCTTACTATACTACATAGCTGAACTATTACAGAAAGCATTGAAGAAAGCATATGTATGTTATACAAGCATGGCGATATGCCAACATGATGTCATAGGTGGACATCGTCTGAGTTCACTGTTTAGAGTTAAGGGTTTGTTAATCACGGCATGAAGTTTGTTTTAACCAATCAGAAAGCACCCCTACACAGTGTATCTTGCCATAAAGTACACACTCGAGACAGCTTTAAACTAAAATAAACGAATTTTATTTATTCAACACTGTCATAATGTCTACAGACAGATGCTATATTTGTGGGAACAGGACAATTCCCCGCAGACAATTCCCCTCCAGTCAATTTCCCCGACAAATCCCCAGAACAATTCCCCTAGTAGGACAATTCCCCCCGAGGACTATCCCCCCCCCCAAGTTCATTTTTATTTTTCTTATTTTTCTTTTCTTTGTATCTTTCTGTCTCTCTCTCTCGTTTTTACAAATTATTGCCCTTTTATCTTCTAGTTGGAGACCGTATAATTGTCCTTTCAACATTGTCGCAATTGCAATTTACATGCCTTATCCAACCAATGAACTTTATGTTGGCCAGAAATTCAGGAGTCATTAGTTTTTGCGTGTACATCAGTCGGATGAGCCGTAATGTTCGCGGTGCAGCTGGCCAAATTATGGGTGGCCGCTTGCTTGAGCCACCACAGGCGCATTCGTCAAATAGTCCGCGAAACCCGACAGATTGTTGACTACGTGGAATTGCCCACAGCATCAGGTTTTAAAAACAGAAAATGCTTTCGTTCCAGATAGAAGAATTTAGTATTTTTGATTTTAAGTATTTTACAAATAAAGAAATGACAGATACCCGGTTCTATTTTTCTTTTTTGCATTTAAAGTAAAATAAAAAAAAAATTAAGTGGGGGAGGGGAATAGTCCTCGGGGGGGGGGATTGTTTCGGGGGGATTGTCGGGGGGAGTTGTCTAGGGGGAGTTGTTTGGGGGGAATTGTCCTAGACTCTATATTTGTACAGCATCACCATCTTAACGTTGGATGTTGACTGTCAAATCAAACTGTTTACAAATTGTCTGAAAATTTCAGGTACTTCGTATATTGTCTGGTTCAGTCACCTGCTTTTATATCCCTTTAACGATGTTGCCTATTTGTTGGGATAGCGTTTTTGTTAACACCACAATATAAATACAAGTTCAAGCAAAAATGTTTGAACATTAAAACCAGGCAGTTTACAAAGTGGCTGGAATTTTCAGGCAGTTTACAAAGTGGGTGACTGAATCAGTCATTTTATAAATTGCCTAGATTGACAGTTTGCCTGTTGCCCCTCCCTTCATTGTATACTTTTCTCAGGGATCCACGACGTTTCGTCTGGCAACGTTTCATCTAGCGAGTTTCGTCTAAATATGCAAGATGCGACGTTTCGTCTAAATTTCGAAAAAAGTAAAACCTGAATTTTTGCATTTTTATACTTAATGCAAGTAGGGGAGTAAAAAATTTAAAAATCTCACAATTCAGGCTTCATCCATCATAGATGAAATTTATTTACAAATGTACAAAAATCTCACACTTCAGGCCTTTTCATCATATATGAAATCAACAAGCAGTCCAGCAGTTCAGTACATCTGTGAACTTAACCTTCTTGATTTTGACTTTAATTGACTTCCACCTAATATTGTGACCTACCTCTCGCAGCAACTCGAGAATCGTCTTCTCTCCGCTTGCGCGCTGGCGGCAGAGTGTGAAGAGGTATGTCTGGAGATCCTTATATTCCTTCCGAACTTTCTTAGTTGCTGGATTCTCGGTTCCATCTAGCATAAGAGTTCTGGCGGCGCAGTCTTCCTTCTTTAAGGCACTGATCAGGGTTCAGATGGTGGGGTGGGTGTATCCAACAAAATGCGAAAAGCGGTTATTCTATCCTTCCATCTAGTTGTTGGTTCTTGCTTCGTTATTTAACGTTGTTTCGAGCCCATTCCATATGGCAGGCGTAAATCGTGGAGGAATTCGGCGAACGCGAAAGCCACCGTTTTCAGGATCCGGGCAGTTTGCGCAACGAAACGAACCCTCGACGTACGTTTCTGCAAAGTAGTCGACCAATGCGGATGCTCCCTCGGGCGCGTTATTGAGCAGGTGTTCAGACCTGAACATCACACAGTGGCAAAAAGGCAAGGCCGTGAAGCATCCCACAAAAAAGCTTGAAGTCTTTGCTTTCGCTATTAGCTCAGGATCCGTCATGGTTAGTGAAGTTTTCAGTACTGCTTTGCACAAGCTAGACCAACGATGGTCACAATACCAGGTAATGGCCTTTTTCGTTTTGTTTTCCTTTGAGTACTAATATCCTCCATAAATACTTTTGGTTTTCCCCGTTTGCTCTGCATTATTTCCATTGCTTTGCAGTTGTTAATGTGTCACAAGAGGGTACGGTTATTTATACCTGTGGTATAACAGGCCGCACTCCGTGTATCTTGCATCCCATGGCAAAGAAAGGATTTATTTTCAGATAAAACTTCAAACCTTTACTACAGGGCATGGCATAGAAGGGATTTCTTTGACACGAGTCCACACCCCTTCAAAGCACTCCATGCAGGCTAGAGCCTTGCTACTTCGGGGAACATTTCTTTTTATGGATAGGTTACAAGTAAAATTCAAGGACAATTACTGTGTGCAAATTCACATCTCCTCACCGCACTCCGGGTAGGCAAACTACTGGTTACATTTCGGGGTACAATTTGTTGGTCAAATAAGTGAGTTAAGAGAACATTTATGTGTTTAAAAATGTTAAAGAACCGCAAATATACACATATTTGTTTAATAATGTGGATGTATTTGAAATGAAAAAGTATCAATATAAAAATATAAATAAAAAATAATAATGTAGACGAAACGTCGCACCTTGCACTTTTAGACGAAACGTCGCTAGATGAAACGTCGGGATACCTTTTCTCAGCTGTCTGTTCGACTCCAAATTCGGGTCCCGACATTTCATGCGACGACATTTCATCCGATGATATTTCGCTCGATGACATTTCATCCGAACATGAATGACAAAGTACGAAAAGTACGAAGTTCGGATGAAATACCGTCGGATGATGTTCATCAGACACCATGGCATCAGACACCTCGTCAACCATACACGAGCAATTTGTAAGCATATATAACCACATGTACTACCACATTTTTGTATTTTATTGTCTGATTGCGAATATCTAACATGTATAAAAATGCTTTCATTGGATTCAGCAAAGTATATGTGGGAACAGGACAACCCCCCCCCCCCCCAGACAATTATCCCCAGTCAATCCCCCCCCCCCGACAATTCCCTCCCCCGAACAATTCCACCCGTAGGACAAATCTTCCCCCCCCCCCCGAGGACTATCCCCCAATTCATTTTAATTTTTCTCATTTTCTCTTTTCTTTGTATTTCTCTCTCTCTCTCTCTCTCTCTCTCTCTCTCTCTCTCTCTCTCTCTCTCTCTCTCTCTCTCTCTCTCTCTCTCTCTCTCTCTCTTTACAAATTATTGTCCTTTTATCTTCTAATTGCAGACCGTGTAATTGTCCTGCCAACATTGTCGTAATTGCAATTTCATGTCTTATCCAATCCAATAAACTTTAACTTGGCCCCCTCAGGGCTAGGAAAAACGAATCAAAGCTGGAAATTCCGGAGTCATTGGTTTTTTTTATGTGATCATTGGTTGGATCCGCGTAATGCTCGCGGTGCACCTGGTCAAATTATGGGTGGGCATTCGTCAAATAGTCCGCGACTTCGAAAACCGACAGAACATTGACTATTTGCGTGGAATTGCTCACAACATCAGGTTTTAAATGGCAGAAAAGACTTTCGTTCCGAACAGAAGAATTCTGCATTTTTGATTTTACAAATAAAGAAATGACAGGTACCTGGTTGTTTTATTTTTGTTTTGGCATTCAAAGTAAAATAAAAATAAAAAGTAAGTGGGGAAAATAGTCCTCGGAGGGAATTGTCCTACGGGGGGATTGTTCTGAGGAATTGTCGGGGGGGGGGGGAGTTGTCTGGAGGGAATTGTCCTAGACCCATATATGTTACCCACGTGTTGTCACAACATGATTAACACATGGTTTAAGATTTCAAAGTATGGTTACCATGTTGTTACTATATCTTGAACATGCGGTTACCATAAATCGTGAACATGTGACAGTCCATACGTGGTTGTAAATTTCTAAAATTTGACACATCACATGATTAACGCACAGTTTCCATATCACAGAAACGTGTTTGAGCGGAGATGTGCGACGTGTGGTTACCACGTATTCAACGCTACAGCCATACATGGGATACCACATATTGACGATATTTTGTGACCACATAGTTACCATGTGTTAATCACATGGTCACCATATTTAAAACTTTGCATGTGTCGTCTAGAACTTAAGTTTGAAATTTTAAGGCGTCCTGAAAGTTATAATGTAAAAAGTATGGCGCAGAAATACGCTCTTTGCATTCTTGTTTATCGCAGGTCTCCACTTACTTTAAGATAACGGTCTTTGTACGGGGCGAGTTTTATTACGTGAACAAAATCAACCATAATCGCTTTTTTGTTGCTTATCAACACAACCCTTGTATATGCTAGTGAACATATTTAGCTGCATAATGCAATTAAGAACTGGTATTAAGCGGTAACTAGCATGCGTTTAAGCACACTGTGGCACAGAATTATTTAGTTTCATACATAAACTATTCAATTTCTGTTAAAAGTGGCATTTGACCTGTTTATTTTACTCTCGAGGGATTTACATCAGAACACCATGATGCATAAAGTCCTGATACTAACAGCGGCATTCTGCCTAATCGGACTCGCTGCTTCGACTAGGGCATTCATCAGGGCGAAAGGCAGACAGCCGCCACCTATCCCTTCACATCCGCCTTATCCAATCACAGCTTCGTATTTCAAGGACAGATTCACATTTGGAGAATGGAACGAGACCCTGCATAAATTTGCCTCAATAGGTGGCGACACAGTGCTGTTACGAGCGCCGAGATTGACCATCCGAACAGAAGCGGATTTGATGCGAGATCCGGATTTCGCTGGATGCGGTTCTATAGGCGGTGCATATGCAACATGTGTAAAGGATGCCAAAAATGAGCTCGCTGCAATGGGACTAAATGTTACTTTTGCGACGTTCAAATACGAGGAGGATTTCAGTGCTAAGCTCATCGTCTGCGAGAAATACGACAGACGGATAGACTACACACGAGTTGCATACCGTCTCGTGATACCTTTGAAAACAAACAGGTAGAAAAATATACTCGTGTGAACCTTATTTACACTTCATGTTTAAGACAAGACATTTTAAGTTTGCGAAATAGAAAACAAAGATAAACTTTGCTTGTTGTGCATTTATTTATTTACGCATAAAAATATGTACATAAATTTATCCATAAATTTTTAAGTTCATTATCGTTAGATTCGTACTATTGTTTTTCTATACAGTTCCAATCGGTGTGATTTGCCGAAGGGAAGCGAAGTGTTGGTGGTTTTCACCATGTTTTCCGGGATCGACCCTCACCAGAAGCTCATAGAAAGTGCCACGAAAAGGAAGATTCACGTTTATTTTGGATTACCCAAAGCACCCACCCTTATAGAAGGAGGCCGTCTTTCTGTCAATCACATGGATGCTTATTATGAGTTCATACGTAGAGTACTCGAGGATCACCAGTATCGGTACAATAGCTCCGCCCATTATGATACTACCCTGCGCTGGCACCAGCGAGGATCTGCCCCACCCCAGGCTTTCAGCCCACTGCAGGGGTACTTTATTGGCGACAGTGCATTATTAACCGATATCAACAACAAGAATGAGAGCATTATGCAACAGAATGACTCTTACCAAATGCTCGACCTGTACAGAAATATCGGAAAGCTCATTCATGGTTTCAGAAAGAAAGCTATCGTAATGACAACAATTAATCTTGAGAAGAAAAAGAACAATAGCTTAAATGCACACGTCTTAGGATTTGAGGCCCTGGCTAAAACAAAAGCGGTTGATGTACTTGCTGTTAGTGAGGTAAGACTGAGCATAAACAGAAGACACATCGCTATAACGCTTTAAGCCAGGCTGTACTTTCTTGTTTCTAGGAAATGTTGCTCAACCGTTACCTCCAAGCCCTTAATTATACATCCATAAATGTTAGGAAATATACTATTTAATTTTACTTTTAAAAAGTTTAAGCAGCTTCATTTATTTTAACAGGGTCGGGGCTATGGAGTTGGCTGTTATTATTACCCAACTGAAGTGAATAAAACAGTGAAGTCTGTTGACCCAGAACTAGCCAAGATCTTACATTATCGCTACCCAAACTTGAAAGAAAATTTTACCTTCCACCAACATTTCATTGGCAGTAACAATGAGGTACGTGTTTAAGCAATAATTTAGCGTCATAGTTTGCAACAATTTTACTTTTTAAACCCGTGATATCTAACCTGACAACAAATTATTACTTCAGGAAATATGTTTAACAGAATACTTTTGAAGTTCATCCTAATTTATCATCTCTTGTAACTCTCTTATATCAAAACTGTTATCCCGCACATTACCCAATGCTATCAAATGCCTGGACCGCATGTTATACAAGTACAGGTAAGTTAAATATTCTCAATTATAATAACAATAATAATAATAGTAATAATAATGGTAAAATAATCACTTGTTATTGTTTTAAGTAACAACTACAATGAAACACTTTGAATTGTACAGCTGTTTGGTAAATTTGCCGACAGTCGCGACTCACTAAATGGTGCAGGATATCACTTTGACTTTTGGCTAAATATAGAAGCTTTTGAGTACGTCCCTAATGATCCATGCTTACCTGTAGACACTGCGGGATCCGGAATGACCGAAATAGTGTCCAGAACTACCAAGCGAAGGTAAGAATTCGTGAAACTTAATACGGATACTTCACACAAGTATAAAATACAAAGTATCGTACCAATATTTGAAAATTCGCTAACAAGTGAAACTTTGCTTCTGCCAGTTCCCAAAAATGTTACGATACCGTGATTTTTTTTTATCACATTCAATAAATAAATCTGCTTGCCAGATTGGACGCGGCTTTAACAGCGGCTGGCATGTTCCCGCAAAAAGTAGCCGCCACGGCGTGGGACCCTGGCTTTACATGTACACCAATGGGCTACAACACCAGCCTAGTCGATGACGTAGCAGCTGACGTCACTAGAACCATCGTGTCCTATTGTGGATGGCACTCCAAACAAAATATGTCCATTGTTTTAATTGGTTATGGTGTTGGTGGTAACAATCAGGTAACCTTTATTCCTTGTTTCTTATTTCGCGCTCTTTAATTTCGCCATAATTTTTTTTTCGCGCACCATAATTAAACGTCTTGCGTTTTAAAGAACGTTAATATGAACATGCGTTTTATCACGAGTTTGTAAAACCTCCTGTGATTGGTTTTTATGTAACATGGGTTCGAATGTAATATCTTAATTTTGGTACGCGAAAAGTCAATTATAGGACGCCATAAACTGAATACATTCTACATTTTTTTAATAATAAAAACCACATGCAGAAATTAATAGGGACTTGGGTCACATAAAAAGTGGTTCGTGAAAGAATTATATATTTTCTCGCCTATTAATTATAGATCAATTCCATGGGGATCAAAAATAAATGTTGGAGCGCGAACGCCGTGAATTTTTGTACGAATATACCGCCATAAATACCTGTTGGGGCGCGATCGTCGTGAAATTTTTGCTCAGTTACACGCCACAATTATCCAACTTGACACTGATTTGAACAAACTGTGAAATTGACGACGCTGACTACGCAAAAGGATGATTACGACATCAGCTCACATGGTCAAATAACTCAAAAATGAATAGATCCAACCTTTAAAAGAATCTTCAGGTTTTTATTTGACATGTTTGACATATTGAATTTATCCAGGTGACGTATTACATACGGGAAGGACAACAGAAACAAGAGAAGAGATATGGTTACTATTTTGAGGGTGAGTGGGGAAGTGACCATAACAGGGTGCCATCCTTAATCTACACACAGCTGTACGACATAATGGATCCTTTTGACATCAGCATGAATGGAACAATTACCGTGTTACCGGATGGGGCTTACTGGCCTTGCGAGTTTCAATACGACTATAGAACATAAACCACGTGGTCATCCCAGAACTAAGAGCACGTGACTTTTGCACAACATCAACTCACGTGATCTTAATATTGGCATAAACCATGTGACAGCTACGTCAAAGCTGTAGATCACAAACATGGTGTCGAATGACTTTAAGTTGTTTACAAGCTTCCGAGAAAACACAAAGGCTTAAAATAATTAGAAACTTTTTTTTAGTAACATGACGACAATTGATCTGTGGTCATGTTTCAAATATTGCTTTTTGCACATTCTGCTAAAGCTGTCGAACTAAGGGATCATTTATAAAGTGCGTACATAAGTAGAGGGAGTATATTGAATAGGTGATGTCATAAATTGTGTACATAAACGGGTGGCGCAAAACATATTTGACACAGAGGTTGGGTTGGGGATAAGAAAATCTTGACGTTGTGCTCGCGTACCCAACAGTTTTGGCTCGTCACAATTACGTAGCTCAAGGCTGAAACAAACTAATTAAATAACAAAATAAATTAAAACCTGTTTAATTAAGTTCTTTTGAGCATTCAGGCTGCATGGTATTAATTGCGGCCTTTAGACAATCTAAATCAGCACACGAATCCATCGAATCTTCGCTGGTATCGTTTGAATTTAGCACCATCTCAGCTGGCGTTGCGGCCCTTGACATACTAGGCGTGTTCTGAGGAACAACTGGGGGTAAATTATCCGATCCAGATGCACCCAATCGATACCTCAATAACTCCTTCATACCAAAACAATTTGGGTGATTCGCGGGCCTTGTTGAATATTTAAAACTGGGTGTTGCGACTTTATCGGTACTGTCGTCATCATCCGCATCGATGTGTGGGAGGTATATATCCATCACAGTCTTTTGGAGGACAATATTGGGGTCCCTGTCACTTCTTGTTGCCACTGTAGACACGTAAGTTCCACCCACACTGGATGCAAGAGGAGGAATAGTAGTACTTCTCTGGTTGAGAAAGCCATTTTTACTGGTATGATCAGGCGGTATTTTTTTACGAGAGTACAACTGTGACGTTGTTGCGTGACGTGTGATGGCTAATTGCGGAAAGAACGGCATGATATGTTCATCGTTGAGATTCATTGTTTCCTTGCGCACAGGGCCAAGTGCCCATTCATCCATGTCTTTCAGCTGTGAATTACTTGCTATCGTCTTGTGTGAATTCGATTCGTACTTAGTCGTTTCGTCACTCCACGCGTCTGTGTGAGAAATGGGATACTTTCTCGAAACCATTTTCCGAACCTTTCTGGAGTTGCTACGATTTCGGCATATCCCGTCAATAATGGATAGCTCGCCCTTTGTTGTACCCGACCGCTGGTTCCAAAACATCCTGCCTGACTGCGCGCACGGCACCCCATAGCGCTGGAACATCCGACGATCTCCAGAGACCGTCATTCTCGGAGACTGCGTTATGCACACTACATTACCGCCGATATCCTCTTCTGTGGCTGTGCGCATGTTTATTCCATTACTCCAATCAACAAACGTTGCTGTATTACCCGGGCACCACCTTCGTTGATGGTTCATTTTGCTTCAGAATATACTTTGTTCATATGTACTTCATTTTTATATTAAGGACAGTTTTTATTGATTTTATTTTTTATTTTATTTTTATTTCATTTATTTATTCTTTTTTTTTTTTACATAAATACACGTTTTATAATTTATACAAATTTCTCTAAAAATCTAAAAAAAAAAAAAAACCCAAAATGATGTGAACCTTACATCGAGTTGTTGCACCACTAACATCACAAAAAATCCCGATTTGCTTTTTCAGTCGTTTTAATGCAATCCCTTTGTGGTACATTATACCCAAAGACAGGGGCTTTTATTTCCATTTCTCTAATAGTTAATGCATAATTCAAGTCAGTTCCTGTCTAGTACAATAACTTTGCACGACCAAAAGTCATTGCTTCATTGTTTGCTTGGTCGTAAATTGAATTGGTGAACCTCCTGTCCTGGCGAGTAAAAATGTCACATAAAATCCAGATGAGTAATTATTTATTATGGCACAAACGGAACTATGGCAATACAGTTTCTATCATTCATGGCTGCGTTATGCCATTATTAATCCATAAGATTATAAGGAATTATTTATCAGAAACATCCTTTATATTGTGCAGTGATTTATGGAGCATTTGTGACACTTTGAAATCCTCGAAAGTGTTATTTGGATTCATCTCCTGGGGAGAGGAATCCCTATGTACATTGCCCTTTCTGGAGTGTCTTTAAAACAGCGCACCAGAAAACCTCAAATAATAGAAAAAATAACAATTGTTTGAGTTAATTAATCACGGACGGCAAGTTTGTCGCGCTTTTTGTTATACCAAGCCGGTCTTTTCCTCATGTCGACAAAACTAATTCCATAATCACTTGAAGTTTATCACGATGGCTTGTAGCTAAATTGGTCGTAGAAACACATATTTAATCTGGATTTGTCACGTCAGGGATGCATTAGAGATATCGTTTTATTGTGAAGAGGGTCGACATCTCACCGTTGTCCAATAGCTGGTATTATATATGTTTCAATTTTAGTTACTATTTGCTATTCATTGTTTCAACAGATGCTGAAGTAATCCTTCTATCTCGCTATAATGGACAATCATATCTTCGACTAAAACGAGACGCCATCTCGGTAGATATTAATTACTAGTCTTATCATTAGTACCTTATTATTTTTATCATATAAATGCCTGAATAGGCTGATTAAAGCAAGAAATTAATTGGGAAGAAAATGTGAATAATTTGAGAGTGTACCCACGTTTCTGTTAGTTTGCGTATTTGTGTTTATAAGTCTTATGTTTGGTTAAGTTCATCTCAGTGAGAGAAAATGATCAAGGCTCCACAACCAGCGAAAACAAAATCAAAATTGTTTTCTGACGTGGTCGACGCCAATTACATCTACGTTCATCCGCCATTCATCAGCCATTTCGTTTCTAAAGCGTTCACGTGACCGACGCCAATTTCATTTGCGTCCATCCGTTGAAAAATCGAGAAAGAAAATACGATTGGTCTGTCAAACACGTCTTTTCGACTCACAACTTTCCCAAAGAACTTGACACCAGGTCCAATGGCGCATCGCGATCTGCATAGAAGAAAAATTTACTCTAAAATGTCATTTTGACACCCTTCACAGCAATTTCACTTGCTTTAGTGGTGGCAGCGGAAAGACGGGGGTCGGAGGCACTCTAATAGTAGGTGTATAAGTATGCTAGTATATAAGCATTTTATAGGCTACTTATAACTGCGGCCCAAGCTTTGTTAGACCAGGTGGCTGCTATAATTTAACAGAAAAAATTGATTATATCGATTTAAAAGATTAAAAAAATTAACCTAAAATGCCATTTTGGCACGCTTCAAAACAATTTTACTTGCTGTAGTGGTTGCAGTGGAAAGAGGGTTGTGGGGAGGGGGCACTCTAATAGTTGGTGTATAAGTATGCGAGTGGTAAACTAACACCCTCCCCCCTGCAGTCAGCACCTGTTCAAATATGGCTAAAAACGAGCTAACCTTTTAGAATCTAACGAAATCTTAACAACGGTCGTTTTAGTTGAATCATTTTTGGAGCCATATGTTCAGCCACACAGCCACCACTTCCCACACCAAGCCCCCTCTCCCTGCTTCCTCCTCACGACCCATTCGGTTCCGATCTGCCTCCAGGTTAACACCGTTTACCAGACTTTTATTTCATTAAACAAACCGCCAATAGGACTTTTGGTGGTATTTTGGCACTGGGGATAATCATAAGTAAATGCGCAAAAACTTCATACCCTCACCCCCCGCACGCAAAAATTTGTGACGTCATCCATCCGCTACGACATAAAGTATGCGCAGACCAAGACACCCCCTCCCCCCCCCCCCTCCCCTTCCGTGTAAAGCACATAACTTTATGGATAGACCTAAAATGGACAGAACATACAGTTCTGGAATGAAGTGTTGGAACGTTTGTGTTGGTAATCGAGAATGAGGTGATGTAATACTGTTTTACAAATTAAAGTCCAGGGAAAAGAAATGTGATGATCTGAAGACAACAGACAAATATGTTCATATTTTTCACATTCCCTTTATTTACACTTTCAGCTGTTACTCACCGGTTTCAAACCTGAAAATCGTAAGTCAGTATTTCACATAACTGCCATTGTTGCGCTGGCACTCTAGCACTCGTTTTCTCATTGTATCGATGCACATGTTGATAGTGGCATAGGGTACAGCTTCCCACTCCTCAGCCACCATTCTCTTAAGGTCACCAAGCCTGTGACACGGCCCCAGCCGCCTGGACAATTTTCTTTTCATGAGTCCCCACACGTTTTCGACTGAGTTGAGATCGGGTCTCTTGGAAGGCCAGTCCATAACCGTTATGTTGTTTATCTTCCAGAGAATCGTTCACAATGCTCGCCGTGTGTGGTTTCGCGTGGTCATGAACAGGAACAAATGCGTCCGGACCTATGGCACGGCATTGGGTACAAAATACCATAAAATATTTTGGTTTTACTTAGGCAGAAAAATCAAGGTTTTACTTAGAGCGATTCACTTGACATTAGATCATTGCTCCCATGAAAAAAAAAACAAAAAAAATGCAGCGGTTTACTGTAACTTAAATTCTGAATCAACGAAACAGATACTCCATGTGCAAAGCGCTAAACTTTCCAATCAATTTCAACAGTCAATCAAATTTCATTGACTGACGATTTCCTGTCGTTAAATTTTGACTTGCGATTCGAAACCGGTGAGATAAAACTCTAAATTGTAATGATGGGAAATATAAAAAAATTTGATATTTTTTTGTTTTTGTTTCATGTCTTCAGACAATCACATTTCTTTCCCCTGGACTTTAATTTGCAAAACAGGACTGCAGAACCTCATTGTGGATCCCCAACACAAATATTCCAAACTTTATTCCACGACTGCAGTTATGATAAAGAATCTAGATTACGACTGTTGCGTGTGCAGAGTGTTTCTACACGAACGGGCTAAAAGCATGCAACAACGATAACCTCATACACGATCACCTGTCTTTGTGTGGGGTTGTCGTATATATAAACGTATATTTTGTAAAGTCTAAGTAAAATAAAATTTGTTTGGGCCCAAATTCGTCCCGACCTACCCATACATAGAAAGGGTGTAGGACATTTGACCAACCGAAATATGACCAACTGAAATTTGACCAACTGAAATTTGACCAACCGCAATTTGACCAACCTCTTAATGAAAAAAAGGACATTTGACAACTTCATAATTTATTGTTTTTCGTACCACTTATCAGTAAAACATTAGCAATCACAAATGTTCCGACAAAAGCAACATTTAAGCAGTTATAACACTATAAGTAAAAGTACTGTCCAAATGTACCGGGATGGTAGTAATCTCATATTCTCTTCACATAAAACACGTAACCCAGATGACACTAAAGCTTCCACCAGGTCTGGGTTTGTTTGTATAACGCCTTGTATAACGCCGGATTACGGAGATTAATGGGGCACGTGGAACTCAACCTTATGACACTCATTGACAGAGAGAGGATTAGCAAAACATCTATTTGATGCGAATGAGCACTTCTTTGAAATTACTTTTTCTTAGGAAACCTCGAACTCCTAGATTTATAAGTTTATGTATATCTAAAACTAAAAGTTGGTTAAATGTCAGTTTTTCCATTAAGCGGCTGGTCAAATTGCAGTTGGTCAAATTTGTGTTGGTCACATTGTGGTTGGTCAAATTGCGGTTGGTCAAATTGCATGTACCCCACACAGAAACACCCTGGGAATCAAATTCAACGTTTTTACTTACAGAACAAGCCATTTATCTGACGCCACTTATACGATATATTGCATTTTGCACAATATAAATGTGATATCGGGGATTTTTTGTTGGGATTATGGCACAGAAGTATATACAACTTCTGGTAAGCTAAGACCTGTGAAAAATCTTAGCATGAATTTTTAAAATGAAAAAAAAAATACAAGCAAAATGCCATATTTCGTTTTCACTGAAAGAGTTTTTGTCTCATATTGAAATTTAGGGACTACCATTTAATAAAAGGGATTTGAAACAATACTTGTTATTTGATATTGATTACGTATTGCATGTGTAATTGCGAAATCTGCAGAAAAGGCGATTAAAAAGGTTACTAGCGGAACGCATTCATTACAGAAGCAATTAAAACAAACTTTAAGTGAGTTTCAAAATGTCTATGAAGCAAAGCAAAGCCACGACGACGCCGACTTTACCGATGCCACCGGCCCAGATGTCACATAGGACGGATCTCCTTTCTTTGATATATTTAAACCAAAATTAAAGACACATCTTTTTAGAAAGTATTATGGTGACGAATTATGAACATTACATGTACTGTTTTTAGATAGTTACTGGTTAAATGAATTTTAGTTTTTAATTTATTTACAGTCCTTAGGATGTGTTGTTAAGCGCCTAGAACAGGTTTCCTGATTAGCGAGCTATATAAGCAATTATTATTATTATTATTATTATTATTATTATTATTATTATCTTTCAATATTTATCCATGATCCCTAGCTCGAATTTGTGAAGACACTTTTGAAGACAACTCCACTCCCATGCATTAGCATCTCATTGTCGATGCCTTGCTTATATCGAACATCGTTAGGTATATTTCAGGTATGACCAATCACAGAGTAGAAGAAGCATGTTCGCACCCGGTTTGTATTGGAATGGGTTATGCTCAAATCTAGGCCGAGAACATTCATCGGGGCACATCACGAGCAGTAGTAGGAAAACGATGGTTCTGGAACAGCCCCCCCTAGCCGGCAGTCAGGACAGCCCCCCCCCCCCAGCCGGCAGTCAGGACAGACCCCCCTAGCCGGCAGTCGGGACCCCCCCCCACTCTTACTTAAAATTGCGATAACTTTCCTTATAGTTGACCGATTTGCATGAAAATTTCACTGTTTGATTCAGTTTTATGTAAACTTTTGTTATAAAGTAATCGTGGGCTAGTTGCACCGACGGCTGTATACATTTTTTGTCGTATGCCGCTATTTTAACTTAAAAGTGACCTAACTTTCGTTATACTTAACCAAAAATTTGTATGAAAATTTCACTGTTTGATTCAGTTTTATGTAAAGTTTTAACATAGTCATGGGCTACTTGCACCGACGGCTATATGCATTTTTGCAACAAGCCACCATTTTAACTTTAAATTGTGATAACTTTCGTTATAGTTGACCGATTTGTATGAAAAAGTTACTGTTTTGTTCGTTTTTTTTTTAGACAAAAAAATGGCGGAAATATAAATAAAAATGCAAAATCTCTTCGTAAATCCTAATGACATAAAAGCTATCCTATCTCTCTTAAAATGTTAATTAAAGGTAGCAGGCATTAATACCTGCCTGGCTACACATAGTGTTTTGATTCGTCAAAAAATGGCGACAAAATATTTTTTAGTTTAATCTTAACTGAGCTTAGAAAAAGAAAAATTTGGTTAAGGTAGCGGTCAATGATAATTAACTTGTCATAAAAATTTGGTTAAGGTAGCGGTCAATGATAATTAACTTGTCATAACTTTTTTTAATGATTCAGAAAAAATAGAAATATTGGTCAAAAATCAATTTTCTTATCAAATGCTGGGGATATAATCTTACTGTAAAAAATTTAAAGGATGGAAATGAACAGTAGTACTTGCCAGGCTAGTATATTTTTGTTGGAAGTACGCCAAATTTTATCTGAAATATTGACGAAAACCATTTTCTTACTGAAGTCTTAACTGGCTCCAGGCGTACATTGGAATTTTGATTACAGATGGGGAGTATTGTTACCTACCGGGCTATCATTTTATTAATTGTCAAAACGGAAGAATTGGCGAAAAGTATCAGCAAAGTGTTAACTGTCGCCAGTGAAATAGTCTGACTGTCTTGAAATGTTGGTTAAAGAAAGCAGACTTTACTACCTCCCTGGCTTTTGTTTTTGTTTAACGATCCACCAAAACTGGTAGAAATATCGGCCAATAACAAAGTTTCTTAAAAACACATCTCTCTCTCCTGAATGAATGTGGGAGAACAATTGTCCACCTGGCTGTTACTATTTTTTGGCAGTTTGCCAGAACATGAAAATTATGGTAACCATCTGATCCTAATGAACGCAAGGACACTTACATTGTCTTATTCTCATGACATTTGGATTAAAGGAGCGGACTTAAGTACGTACGCAGCTATTGTTTTATTGGCGATTCGTCGAAAATTAGCTGAAATATTGACGATAAACCGCTTTGCATTGAAATCTTGACTGCCGCCAGGTACATAACGTTACTCTTGAAAAAAGTTACACTTATCTGTCATATATCTTGACATCAGCATTCGTGAGCTGGGACATCGTCCATGGACAATCTTGTTATAACTATTTATGGAATAGTAGGGGTAGGGTAGGGGTGCGTAGTCTCCTACAGAATAATAAGACTATCATAGTATTTGTGAAAAAAAGATTTAGCACCAGTGGTATGGTTGCATTTCAGTGTAACAGCTTACCCCCTTCCCACAGGCAGGGTGATAGATTTGTCGGCTCTCAGCATCCTCTGGAATATTTTGCCACAGAATTTCAGCCAGTGTAAACAAATCAGTAAGTCCTTCTGCTCTGTTAAATACTGTTAACAGAGCAGTAAGTCCTTCTGCTCTGTTAAATACACGTTCCCTTGTAGTGAAATCCCTAGTGCCAGAGCATATGCATTGGCCGGGAGGGGGGCGGGGGGCACGTGCTCCTGTGGTCATACGTGCATCCAGACTAGATATGTAGTGTAAGCTATAAAACCTAAGTCCTAAGTCAAGACACATCTATTTCGTTCAGATCCCCAGAGTATCCATACTGCTAAATTTTACTTTCACAATACTAACACCGGAGAGTATATTTTTCGCAAGCGGGTGATGAAAGGTTAGGCCACCTCCCGGTATAAAATATCACTTTTCATAAATAAAAACTACAATATCGGCAGCTATTAGCCGTGATAAACGAAACCTTCATATCGACGTATCTTTAGAAAAACTCTGGAGATTCGTGAAATAATTTAATGGGATATCTAGACAAATATCTTGAAATTGCAGGAAAAGTTTTCACAAACAGATTATGTCTGCTAACCGTCCTTAAGTCCAATATGGAAATAAATTCTTTCATTATCGGTCATCATAACTTTCAAGTTTGAACGTAAATGCGAACATTATTAGAAAACGCTTTTTGTGTATGAAAAGCGCTGTAAACAATCATTTGTTTTCGGAACTCCTCGAAAAAATGTGTCATTCATTCATAATGTAAAGCTTAAACAACAACTGCAAAGTTGTACAGAAGTTCTAACACTGAACATATATTCAGCGTATCGTCACATTTTTCAAGCCAAAGCAGTATTCGAGGATGCATTTCACAATAGGTCACATTAAAAGTCGTTTTGCAGTCTAACCGGGCAATTTCAACTGAATTTTCTATAAAAGCATTGCACAAGTGACTTTGCAGCTGCAAAATGCAATTTTTGTTCGTTTGTTTCAGTGCTCAGTGGTTTCTTATAACACGCACCGAGTGGGAAGCACTGTGGTATAAAGAAGTGATCAGTAAATCTCATGTTCTCTAGCCATGTGCAAAGCCATGTTAGTCACGTTCACACGAGCACTAGAGGTACAAGCCCACATGCTCTCTGTGAGTTTGTGAAGAAAACCCTTTTGCGTCACAAAAGTTGCTGTATGCTTCAACAACGAAATACTGGAAACTATCTGAGCGGAAACAGAGAACATTTCTTATTTTGCTATCTAAAGTAGGATTTTGTTTGTGTTATAATATTGATAACCATGAGGCCAGTGTGCTTTGTACTGGATTCTGGTACTTGTGAGCCAGTGAAATCGCCTCCGCGCTGTCGTTCGAAAGCCTTCCAGCTAAGCACTCACTTTCAAACCTTTGAGACTTTCATGAATTCTCGAAATAAAACAGAAAATACATAGTAGTTTTTTGTGTTTTGATTCTTTCATTTTTCGAGATTCCGTTTTGTTTTTGGCATACTTTGTCGTTTGCTACAGTAAGTGCACACCCAACAAAGTACTGGCGAACCTGGAAAGAGGGGAGGTACTTTATGATTGCAATTGAGAAAACTGATTTTTCCTCCCAACGAAACATTTTTCAACGGTCAAGATGATCTGGTTGCTCACTCCAAAAACATAAATACAAATATAAACTAGAACGTTATTTCGCTTGCGAAATGTTAAAGACTTGACAAAAATTAAAATGCAAAAATACTTCCTTCAATGGGTTATTTCTTGAATAATATATTGTAAACAACACAGCTTGAATACGTCTTATAAGCCGAGTAGTGTTTGGTTTTTGTTGGCTTAAGGTTTTATTGACTGAGCAGGTATACGCTGTGTTATCTATTTACGCAGTGAGAGCTCGCACAAAGCTCAGCAACTGTGTTCTGTGATGTACGTTAAATGCTACGCATTTACTTGCAAAAATACACTCTTTTCACATGGCATTTTAACAAAGAAAACGAAATCGAAGACGAAAATAAAAAGTGACATGCACACGTTCAGATCAAGCTCTTCATGAAGCCCCAAGTTTCATGGTCCTAGGGCCCATAGTGTCAGAGAAGAAGACACAAAAAATCGAAAAAAACTGTCAGGAAGAAAAAAAGGACGAACGGCTGCTCGCACAAATTCATATAACTCTTGCAAGCCAAAGGCTTGTCAAGTGTTAAATAAAATACAATAATAAAACTATTACTTTTAACTCGTTTTCATCTTTGGGAAACAATAGTAGGAATCGTCTTCAAATAAAAATGTCATAATGTACCAGTATAACATATGTTGCTCACCTCCTTTGATACAGTGTACCAGTTAAACATGTGCTGTCCAGCCTCATTTGAGCCTTCATTTTAGCTGGAAAATTGATAATTACATTCACAATGCCACTTGCACAACTTGCTTATTCAAGAAAATGCATGCCTGACTCCTTCCACCTAAACACAATCACGTGTCAATGCGCACTGTGCAGTCGTGCAATGTCGTGTTGGAGAAGAGTCACATCCGCGTTTTTTTTTAGAACGGTACCACGTGTTTTCCAGTGCTTCTTCTACGTAAAATCGTGCAGTCAAGTTTCCTTTAATAATCAGAGGAGCGTCCAATGGCGAAAGGACATACCGCACCATACCATAACACTTCACCACCCAACAATCTGCCTGGCGTACGCAGCAATTGGTGTATCTCTCGCCATGTGGTAGCCATGTTTGGTCGCGACTGTCTACATAAAATTGCGATGTGTTCGACAACAACACTGCATTCCATCGTCTTTGATTCTATTAAAAAAGTTTCCACATTCGTCGGTATTGGATCGGCGTTAAAAGGTTCCCAGTTCGTGTTTTCGTAGTCAACGACGAACGCTTGGACTGGTAATCCATGGATGATGTCTTTCAGAGGATTCCCGCTCTGTTCGAGTTGCTGCTCTAAACCTCTCTCACGCGAGCAGTCTTGATGAAGTGGTCATGTTCTAGAGTCGTTATTCTTGTGCCTCCTGCGAACGGTCAATCACTCAAAAAATCAGTTTCTTGCTGTCTCTGAACCCGTTTCCATCTTGTGAACTGAGAACAATTGACAAATCGCGCGAGCGTGATGTTGTTCTGCCCCGCATCTAACATACATACGCTCTCATGTGTTCGTCGGGGGATAAACGTGGCAGCACGTAGTAACATTGAAATAAGATTTCGATACCTGATTTTCCGTCAACATCGCTTGTTAAAACCACGTGAAAGTGGGTTAATATTGCGGTGGACTGAGGCCTCAACGCCGGTACAGTGTCCATGACCCATACTCGTACGGATGTGCAGTGAGGCGTGACTTGAAAGACCAGAACACTTTTTATTGAGCACTGCATATAATGTTGGGTAAGCGTATGTTTCAAGAAAAAACCATACTCAGCATGTTTCCTGGTTAAGGCAAAAATATATATCTGGAACTTTTCATGAAGACTACGCATCTTTTTAATGACGGACAGTATATTATGTACCAGTATAACATTTGCTGCCCGGTGTTCCATGTCAGTAGTTCCCCATGCATACAGTTCCCCCTTTTACTACATAAGTCTTATGCTGTGGCTTAATCCCCTGAGAGTGGGGTGGAAAGTTTTATCATAGACAAAATAGGTATATATTTGCGAAATTATTACCCAGCAGGCTAAATGACACCTTTAAGACCAGACAGAAAGGAATACGTCTTCAATGTTGCACTCGTTTATTTCTCTAAAATGAACTTTGAAACTGTATAAAAAATAAATATATTGAAGGACAAAAGAAACTTCGCATATAATGAAAATTGTATTGTTACTCACTTAATTGCTCGATTGGCTTCCAATTTCTACCAAAGACACCTCTCAGATAGTGCAACAATATAATTGAAAAATGGGACTTCTGAAGAAATTCTAATGAAAGGCCACAAAGCGTCAGTGTAAATGCCGTTTTGAGTTTTCTTCGATTTATAATGTTTATAACCGCCACTGATACCGTGTGTGGTATCTATTGGAACCCAGTAGAGCCTGCATTCGACTATGCATTGAAGTTATCAACCTGTTAATTTTGTATTGAGGATATCTGTGTTACTCCTCAATCAATTCTTGCCTCAATTCCGCGAGATTCTGAGACGGTGGGTTACGGGCTCGAACTTGGCGATCCAGATGATAACATAGATGATCTATGGGATTCATATCCGGACTACATGCCGGCCATGGCAGCACAGCAGCATTATTAGCCGTTAAATAATTACTACACACCTGAACAACGTGTGTCCTGACGTTGCTTCATGAACGGGACCACTTGGTGGTTCAAAACCATATAACGGTTCGTGGTCAAATTTCCATAAGTAATGAGCAGTTTGTTTTGCTACTCATCTAAAACATATAACACGCCGCCAATTGTTATGTCTCCATGCTCCATGGTTGTGGTTGTTGGCCCATCCCAGCGCACTCGATTTCTCCGTCTTAAGCACCACTCCCATGTGGACCCGACGAGCGCGGATCCCATGTTAACGTAGGCGCCATATAAGGGTTTTCGAGCTTGTACGGTTATTCGTCCGTAAAGGAATCCCCGTTATTATTGTGACTGGTCTGAAGCGATCCCAGAGGTGGATCATGCCGACGATCCTGGTTAGGTGTGGTCACACGCGTTCTCCACCACGGCACCACGTGGTCGGTCTTTGGTTGATCCAGTGTCCGAGTTTTTCTGCTGCTCTTTTACTGCACCCGAAACGTCTGGCAACGAATTGAGCAGGAGCACCAGCTTCAAGCATGCCAACAGCCTGGTCGCCATAGTTTTGCGGTATTCGCGGCATCTCAGTTCTCCATTTTTTTATCGATTTACTGCGTTTATATATGCCGTTATATTGGATGACAACTTGTGAAATTTCATAATTTTTTCAACATTGAGCCGGTACTAATGTGGATTAATATGGTGCCGTGCTTGAATGCCTACAAACCCGTGATAACCATACCCGCATGAAAATATAACGATGGTTACAACTTTGGATTACAATCTGATGCTAAAATTAAAAAAAAAATCCATAAGTTTTTGGAGATATTTTGGTTTTTATGTGCGAACTTTCCTTTGTCCTTCAGTATACATGCACTCAATTTAAATCGCTTAAAATGCACTTTCAATAAACAACATAAATAATTCAATTGAAGTAATTTGTCGCTGTCAATTCAGTCAAATAATGAGACAGAATGTGTGACTAGATTTGCACCAATTAGAGTAATTTATTACTAAATAATTTCCCATAAATCCAATTAAAAATAAAGCATCGGAGTGAATGCACTCACATCAACCTTTTGTTATTTTGCTTGTTTATTGCTACAAATCAATACCAAATTATGTAAAGTTATTTTATTTACCGATGGTAAGGCCGCCTCACATACATTTGACAGGCTCAATACACATAAAAATTTAAGCCTTATCACACTTTGAGTGTTTCGAATAAAATTAGCAAAAATTTTGAATTTCAACTGCAAGGGAACAGGGTAAAAAATGAAAGAAATTATAAAAGAAATATAGCAAAAACAGTTCATACTAGGAACATGAAAGAAATTCAAGCTTATAACTATTTGTTAAAACTTTTTATACATTTTTAATATAGCGTGCGGGTTGTTAAAAACTAGAGTGTCCCTTTGTGTAAGAGTGATTTGCAATTTAGGCGAATTCTCTGTATCATTTCTTTTTTACCCGGTTATTTTTATTCGAAACGCAGAATTTTTGCGCTTTTCATTGGGAATACACATCGTAAGAAACCGTATCACTGCCGTTGAAATGTATTTTAATTTTATTGATGTTTACTTAACCTCAACAAAACTGTCAGAGAAAACTGTTGACAAACCTGCCAGATAAAACAGAACTGTCAGAGAAATATTTAATTTTGTCATTTTACTAAAATTACATATTATCGCCCATTTAGAGCGCCAATTTAAAGACACGCTTGACATGGCATAATAAGTAAACGCACCAAACCATTTATATTAAAAAGCAATAAACCTTACCTTTTAAATTGACAGTATAGTCCCAATTTCATTTAAAATTTGCGCATTTTCAACTGAGCATGCGCAAACGAGGTTACGTCAAAATTTCAAAAGGTCATAGAAGCACGGTAATATATTTTAATTTAGGAATGTAAATATTGCATCTTAATAAAGTTACACCCATTTCCTTCACAAAAAATAGTGACATAAATTTTAACATGTATATAGATAAAGAAATAGTTGTTCAAATGAAATGGTTAATTAGAATTTGTGATAAAATGTGGGCGATATAAGGTAGAAATAAATCTAGAAGACCTAGCAACATTAACAGCTACTAATAGAGTTTATTATTATTATTATTTTGGTTTCTAGGAATTATTCTTCACCATTCTGACTAGAGGAACATACCACAAAATCTAAGAAAAACATAGACTAGAATACCTACTCACAAGCCAGAAACATTATTTTATATTATAAAACTTTTTAAATAGATAGGTTTTTAATTCCTTTTTAAAAACACAAATAGAGTTTATAAGTTTATCGGTAGGTCATTCCACTGACTTGGACCGAAAACTCCGAATCCTCTTGAGCCGTACTTGTTATAGTATTTGGGTACTTTGAGGAGAATTCCTCTGGAAGACCTCAATGTTCGGGGCTTGAAATCTTTCTCAAGAAGTTGACTCAGGTAAGGTGGAGCCTTCCCATGAACACAGTTATCGCAATGGATTAAAATTTTAAAAAATGATACGGCCCTCTATTGGAAACCAATGCAGTTCCTTGCGAACGGGTGTGATGTGTTCATGGAATTTAGTGCTAGTAATGAGTCTAGCGGCAGCATTTTGAACCAGCTGCAGACGGTGGAGCTGCGATTGAGGAATTCCAGCGAGAACACCGTTGGCATAGTCCAGCCTAGAACTCACTAAGGACAGCATAAGGATTTTCGTAGATTCGTTATCAAGGTGACGTCTCACAGACACGATAGATCTAATGCAGAACATAGCACTATTGCATTTCTGGGACACGAATTTATCCATTTTCAAGTTGCTTTCCAAGATACATCCCAAATTTCTGACTTGATCAGCACTATTTATAGTAACATCACAATAAGGAATTGAAATCGACGATAAAATCTCCAGAAAATACGCAGAGCCAACTAGGAGAACTTCCGTTTTTTCTTGATCTCACATTAAAAAATTCGCAGACATCCAGTCCTTGATATCTAAAGGCACTTTTGGATAGTGAGAACAGTATTCAGAATGGTGAAACGAAAGGTATAGTTGCGTATCGTCAGCATACAGAAGGGATGATAATCCATGACGTCTTAGGATTTCAGACACTGGAGACATGTAGAGGGTGAATAAAATCGGTCCCAGTAACGAGCCTTGGGGTACACCTGTAACTAGCTTGGTAGTATGGGAACGAAGAACACCGATTTTAACGAACTGATTTCTGTCTGAAAGGTAAGATGCAAAGCCGGTTATCATGAAACGATTACGTTGTTTAATGAAACATCTAATAGAAGACCATTTGTTTATTAAAGAGCATTACCTATATTTGTGTTGTTTTCTTTTGTTTTATCTAAGCCTGTCACTTTTTTGTCTGTTGTCCGTTTGAAAGTTTTTAAATTTGTTTTTTTTTAATTTGTCTTGCATGTAAACAAAAAAAAAGAGATGAAACATATAAATAGTACAGTATTAAACCTGACTTCTATATTTTCAATGGATAGTTTTTTACTTTTTTGTAAAATAAATTCCAAATAAACCATCATCATATATATTTTAAAGCGCATCAACACATATTCCTTTTTGCTGATACTTATAATTAATAAAACATTTCTTTCATTTATAATTGTTTTCAAATATATCTTAAATGAATGAAATGATAAAAATACGTGTTTTTCTAGTGTAAAGAATGTCCTGCACCAACATTGGTGAAGATGCAAACCTTGACACGTTTTGAAAGATGGTCTGTGCCAGCCCTAAAGAGCTATTTATCTGCCGGGGAATTGAAAACTTCTGGGGGAAAGAAAGATTTGGCTGCGATTGCCTATGCTGCATGGGGATTAAAACTGCCCGTAAAACTTACGAAGGAAGAGAAACAGGCTGTTATTCATATGTATAGTGATTTGTTATACGTAGGGAATGAGGTTTTCCCCCTAACGGCTTTGAAAGTGGGATGGATAGATATAAAAAAATGGTATGAAACAGTGGCCTCCCACTATGTACCATGACATTTGTCAATTTCTATTATAAGACAGCGAAGGACTGGAACTGTCAAAGCGTCTTTTGAAAGACTACAAAGAAAAAATGATTTTCTTTTCTGACCTCAAATTTTTTGGGCGAAATTTATTGCAACGATATATCTGCTAACTCGAAAATGTGCTATTTGAAGGCTGACTGCAGACCCTCACAACGAGTAAATGATCCACCGCATACTGCTTGGATCCTCATTGAGAAAGAAACTGGCAACATACAAAGTTGTTATTGCACATGTGTAGCTGGATTAGTTCAAACCTGCCTCCACGTCTCAGCCATTTTGATGAAATGTGATTTGACTTGGCACTAAGGACTCCCGAATCCAAGTTGTACATCTCAGCAGTGCAACTGGATGAAAGCTCACCCGCTTCTAAATATACTGCCAATTCGGGTGCAAGACACGCAAAAAAACTTTGTTTACTCCACATATAACAGCAAGATTATTACATCAGAGCATTGTAGTGTACAATAAATCTCCCATCAAATCCACGAAATGTGTCTATGTGTCACTGTAACGTTGATAAATTTACCGAAGAATTAAGAGTGAAATGTAATGGTCAAGCAACAGCAATAGAGAGTACTACCAGGGGCCAGGCGAGCAACACCGAGTGGCATAATCAAAGGGAAGGCCGAGTAACAGCTTCAAACTTTAAAGACGTTTCAGCAAGAGTTTCAATTTTAGAGAAAAACTCAAGTGAAACTGCAGAAAACCTCCGTGCAAGATTAATAACTAGTCATAATATTGGGAGAGTAGCTGCTGTAAAATACGGAAAGAGAATGGAGCCTATAGCACTTAATGTCTACGTACAACACATGAACAATGAGAAAAGGCATTCATATTTTTGTCACAGAACTTGTGGTTTATTCATTTCAAAACCTTATCCATTTTCAGGTGCTTCGCCCGATGCAATAATAAACTACTTGCTGCGGTCGAGGAGTTTTAGAAATAAAGTGTCCCTACACAGCAAGTGGAAAAGTAACGGATCCACAATGCGTATATTATTTAGAAACGGATCCCTCCAGACATACTACTCTGTCCAAAAATCACAACTATTACTTTCACGTTCAAGGGCAAATGGGGATTTGCGGTGTGAAATACTGTGACTTTTTTGGGTTTTTTTTCATGTGAAGGATATCACTTAGAAGGAATTGATTACGACCAAACGTGTTGGCTGGAACTGTTGTCAAAATTAGAAAGTTTCTGGATGATCTGTTACGCTCCATTTTTGTTGGGAAGGCAGGGTCGAACAAAACACTCAAGTCACAAGCTGACCTGGCATGTGGCGACCACTCATACTCAAAATCATAATATGGAGACAAGTGTCGAATATACCTAAAAGAACGCAATTACGCTCAGAATATTGCATCAGCCAAAGAGTTCAGCATTGGTTGTGATTCCTGTGGGAATTGGTTTCACTTGCCTTGCGTGGGAATATCCGCGAAATCTAAAGAACTGAAATATCCTCAGTGGTACTGCATGGCATGTTCAATTAAAACACAATCATCAAATTAAATTTTTACGGCGAAATACAGTGGGCAGACAGACAGATGCGTTTACGGGCACATACGGAGGGACAGAAAGATCAGTGGGCCACAACCGGAGTGCTTGTTCAAACATTTCGACCCCAGCTGTTTATTTCTGTCTTCTTTTTTCACAATTCTTCTTAATTATTTTTGCGGAGAGTTTAGATTGTTTACAATAAAAGAAAACAAACTGTTCTTTGTTGTTTATTTACCCACAAAATAACAGTATATTACATGTACAATGTTGGTGCAATGTAATATGTTGGTGCAAAAAACACCAACATATGATACACAGGAATTCAGACGAAAGCGTACGAAAAAATCTATTCATACAGGTATTCAACCTGAACTAAGGGGGGCTATAAATTACATAAAGCTGCACAAGTTTTTATTACTTTATCAATAACAATCAACATGCCAACTAGATATACGCCATTTAAAATAGAAAATTCGTTCATCCGACCAATTGCCCTTTCTACATGTGTAGGAAAATTAGCTATTTTTTCGTACGTTCCACTTCGGATGACAATAGCTATTCTCGACCACTAACCCCAGGAGGAATTATTAATTTTGCTTTTTTCGGGGTCAGTTGATTGGCAATTGTAAAGCTTTATCTGCCAGAATTTTGTCGTACGGGTCAATTTTACCTAGGAATCCGGACTCATTAACAATGGTTAAATCAGAGGCTCTCCCACCCAAGACCTCACTAACAAAAGATATTTCACCTCGTGGTGTGATACCAACAAGAACCTTAACCGTGTTGTGGTGTTTATAATCACTCAATGTCTGAGTTTGTATCAACAACTCTCTCGGTCGTTCAATAAAAATTTCTGTGCATTCAATTATGCAACGCAGATTTGGAAAATTTGCTGCATCTTTTGGCACATTTGACTGTATGTTTTCTTTCGGGGGATAATCTATGAGTGGATTCCATTCACGTAACAAAATTGTTATCCACGTGTTAAAAATAGAACTTACCGGTGACATCGATATGCCGAATGTACCACTCAAGTCTTCTTCATATAAACCAAGCCGAAGCTTCATAAGTGTTAAAAATAACTCTTCTTTCTTACACAGCATTGGGCTTGGTCCAAATTTTTTTGGGGAAATATTAAATTTCTTACTGCGGTTAGAAAGAGATGCAGATTTACCCCTCCAGTAACGCATTTTTTCCACCTTCGGAGATAAAAAATTTAACAGAACATCAAACTGCTCTCTACTGGGCAGACCCGTATAAAACTTTACTCTTTTGTCGGAAATAAGTAATCGTTCATGAAGTGGTTTCTGTCGTCGGTTAACATAAACCGTTTTTACTTCACATACTTTTTTTACTCAATTTCTAATTCAGAAATTTTACGCATCAACTGTTTAATAATACTTGACTGTTTTAAACAACCGGTGCAGCATTCACAAGCATCGTCACACTTACAGTCAAACACTTCTATATTGTTCGTTTTACTGCTGTAACAATGCTCTTCTGTTGAAGGAGCAATGTTCAAAACATTTTTACAGTCCTTATTTTCCTGTTTCTGTGCAAACTCACTTTTCTGGTAATTGGTCTTCTCGGTTCTCGGTAGAAACATATCCCATATGTAGAGTCGGATCGAGGCAGTCGGGCGATGGCTGACCACCTTTAAAATGCTCGCTGCATACCCTTGAAGACTTGCTCGGCACTCATGGTTTGCCATCGTCTGAATAAAAATAAATAGGCTTCTTTAGTTCTCCATAAAATATGAACAATGCATTGTAAAATCAAGTTTCTTTTTTGGATCGGGACGATGAGGAGGGAGGGGGGGTCCTCCGAATTGCATGATATATGAACAATGCATTGTAAAATCAAGTGTCCTTTTGGGATCGGAACGATGGGGGGAGGGGTTAGCGGGGCCTTTGAATTACATAAAATATGAACAATTCATTGCATTGTAAAATCAAGTCTCTTTTTTTGGATCCGGACGATAGGGGGTGGCGGGGCCTCTGAATTACACGATATATCAACAATGCATTGTAAAATAAAGTCTCCCGTTTTTGGATCGGTACAAGGGGAGGGGTAGCGTGGCCTCTGAATTACATAAGATATGAATAATACATTGTAAAACAAGTCTGTTTTTTTAATCAGGAAGATGGGAAGGGGGTGGGTCTCTGAATTATACATATCAAATTTTAAAATCTCTAAATGGCTACCTGATTGTCGTCTAATGTTCTTTATCCACGCCTCCCTTCTTTCTGGGTCCTTTTTTCTGTTGGAAATGTGAAAAGCTCGAATGGAGGAGGGCAAATACATTACCTGTCCCAAAGTTGCAATCATGCTTTTCACAGAAGCTGTCCATCCATTTTTGAAGCTTTCTGTAATTGTTGTTGCATCCATAGACAGCACACGTCGCATGCCCAACACTTTTACTGAATTTTCTCATGTTGTAGAAACCTGAAAATACCATTAAAATGAAGTTTTAACTCCAATTCCATAATATTTTTTTCTGTCGAGAAATATCCGTGAAGACAGAGTGAAATATACCTCATACAGTAACTTATGTTTATGTAAATAACCCCCTAACATTACATTATTTTTATTCAAATATGTCCCCAGTAAATTACTTTTATTTGCCACAAAATGCTTTCCTAATACATATGTAATAAATAGTATTCCATCAATACTTCTTATATTATCGCCCAAACTTTCTACCATTTCAAAATAATACAGGCGGCAAAATTCGAACGACATGTTCACAAGCAACTTCTGTAAGTACAGAGTCTGTATAACTGCAGATATTTCCTCAAATACTTGATTAAAATTCAGTACAGGCAGTGGTACTTGCACAACCAAAAACACAGGACAACAGGATGTTGTGCCTCTGTAACCTTTGACCTAAAATGGCTTCCGAAACTGTGAAAGGGCTTATCTATCCTGTCCAGCCTTCTGTTAAACTGGAAGCGAAAGATCGTGGTGTTATACAACAGTTAACCTCTGGTATATCTCCTATGTATCGTTGTTGGTCAAAAGCCAACCTCCACGGCGGTTCGGTCTCTGTGACTTTACTCAGCAAAGTCACTGGGGATTCCGCAAAAATAGCACTCATAAAAGAGAGGAACCACTTTTAAAATATGTTCAACAACCATCCTCTATGGCGGTTTTGTCTGTTGAGCATAATACCATTACCAATACATAATTCCATTGGGGATTCCGCGAAAATAACACTAATTAAGGTCGAATATTTTTTGAAATACCCATCCGCTCTGTGTTTATACCTAAGAGATAGAGGTCTGCTCAGAGGTCAGCAGTTCTATAACGACGGCTGTAAACAAAGAGCGAATGGATATTTTAAAAAGTAATTCTTTTATGAGTATTATTTTCATGGAATCCGGGTGGTCTGCGGAGTACAAAGGTATTATGCACAACAGATGGAGCACTCGTTCGCAACACGTTACTTACTTATATATTTAGTACCTCAAAGCTTTCATTTCAAAATCGCTTAAATATATAATGCAAAAACGCTCAGTTATGTATTTTTACGTATGTGTATTTAACAAGACTGGAAATGCTAATATTTGGCGAATTTTAAACAATTCCTATCTGTGACTTTTTACAATCTTGTTTTACTGGCTTCAGAACTAAAGGCATTCGCATAATTATTGGATAAAATAAGCAAGGAATGTAACTTGGCATTAAAGAGCTTATTCTGTGACCTCTTTGTTTTGGATGTTACGATGTGACCAAAATGGGACTTCCTGGGCTTGTCGAATATCCATATATGGTATCAATAACGTCGCGACCAAAGCTGTACCTTTTTGAGATTTTCTAAATGTCTAGATATGATCTGAATCACGTCGTGACCACAGAAATTACGTCTTTCGCCTGCTGGTTAATTCTTTGTTTAAACATTGTACTCCTTGTAGAATGACTTTGCACATTTTACATATTTTTTATGCACACCATTTTCCAGTGTTAAACGCCTCGAATACATAATTTTAAATTACTTCTTATTTTAATAATAACTTGAAATTATATATTTTCTGACACCCTTACCCATTCAGAAACATTTTTAAAAAAGGTTTATAAATCGTGAGTTTTGCACGATTTAATTTTCGGCATTAATTCTTGAATAATAATCAAATAGGATGCTTTTCTTGGGATGTAATTTGGAAATCGGACAATTTATATGCGAATCCACATCTTACTTGAAGGGTTAATCTGATATACCCAGTTTGGTAAGTTCTGTTAAATGGCAAAGGGGAACTGTCTGATGGGAGAACAATTACGCCAAACCAGGTTCATGCAAAAAGGTCAGGATGAACCTTATGCTTGGTGGGAACTATTTGCATGGAACACCGGCACCCCTTTGGCTCCTCATTTTACCCGATTTTGCTACATTTACAATGCCACTTTCATCACCTGCTCATTGAGCATTTAAGCTCCTAAAAAAGTTACGCCCGATGAGGGACTCGAACCCGCGACCCTCAGATTTCTATCGCACTATATGCTTTAAAAGTCTGATGCTCTACCGACTGAGCTAACCGGGCACGTGATCTGTAACGTAACAACATCACGAAACAGTGTTGTCTATATATAGGTTTTCTTGAATTATTATTACGATTACTATTTAAATTTTAAGGAGTTGAGGAAGTTGTCAAATTTCCTATATATATATATATATATATATATATATATATATATATATATATATATATATATATATATATATATATATATATATATATATATATATATATATATAATCAGTGTTGTTATTATTATTATTATTATTATTATTATTTTAGAATGGTTATTATTGTTGTCGTTCGTTACTGTGTTATTATCATTGTCATTATCAGTATTATTATTATTAGTAGTAGAAGTAGTAGTAGTCGCAGCAGCAGTAATATTAATATTAGTATCAGTTGTGGTTGTGCTGCTGCTGGTGGTTGTCAAGATGGCTAGAATAAGTCATAAAAGACAATTCGTTGATTTTACTCGTAATTTGTTTATTGCGCATGCTCATAGAAGTTAATGGCATTTTAAATTACTCAATAGCAGACACATAATGCTGCCTGCACTTTACCTTCTGAAACTGAAAAGTCCTGATTTTAAAAAACACTAGCTGTTATCAAATAACAACCATTTCTAATAAAAAGAAACAGTGATCTAAAAACAAAGAAGAACAGATTTCTATAGAAATTTCTTTTATTTGTCATAATACCATTTCTGTAGATCTTATTAGTTTATGGTTACAGAGCAGATATTTATAAATCAAGTTGTTATGTCAGAACAAAGAAAAGAAATTCCTTTTAGGCAGTACAGTATCTGACATTTCATACACAAAAAATGACGCTTAATAACAAAAAGTCTAACCGAAACACTCCACATAAAACGCAAAACAGAAAATTGTATTTCAAAGTCTTTTAGGGCCAATTTTTTCCCTTTATCAAACACAATACACATCTAAAGTAATTCTAAAGCTCGTATTTCACGAGGCCTGTTTTACGAAAGCTTTTGATGAAAGAGCCGTGAGTTCCCGTGTAAACACTACTCGCCACTCGCACTGCTCTATCTCCACGCATCACGGAGTGGAATCATTAACATCACTTCAAAGGGATCCTAGGAAAACCTCCGTTGCCAGGTTTTAATTACACAATGCCACATGTATTTGAATGTTTTTTTTTCTTTTTCAATGTAGCTTTAATTCATATTCCGTTTGACTGTACACCCCGAAACAACACAAAAAAGTAAAATAAAATAAAATGGATAAGTTGTTGCACGACGAAAATTAATAGATCTCTATAAAGAAAAAGATTATTTTGTGGAAGAAACAGCATAAAGACTGCCACAAAAATGAAAAACGAACAACGGCTTCGAAGGAAATGGCTGAAAAATGTGGCAAATCTCTGTATCTATGGCCTCGCCCAACACGTTTTTTCTGCTGATTTATTCTTTTGATCTTTTTTTGCAATTCAATGTAATGATTATACGAGAAAGTATCATTTTTTTCTCTTCACGTCCTCCATCTTTCAAACTTTAATATATCTGATATGTTTTACATCGCATTCATTATTTGAATATAGATAAGGAGTAGGGAGCAGTAAAAACTCTCTGTGTAAACACCTCAGGGATCATGCTCATTAAGTCAAGATGGAGTTGTAAAATCGCCCTGTGTAAACTAGCAAGAGGCACAGGTCATAAAACGCAGGCGTTTTTGTTAGGACTTCAAAAGGAATCGTAAAAACACTTCTTCTGGATACCTAAAATACTGAATACTACATGTAGAATTTAGTTATTTATTTTTTGCTATACGTTATTTACCATCTGAAATACATGACATAGATTTTAAGTTGAACTCTTCATAGCAGTTTAATGGAAATACTTCTTTGGTACAACGAAAATGTGTTCTGTGTGTAATTGACACCGAACGAAATACTAGCCTGCAGCAATAATTTAACTTTCTAGCTTAAACCAGAAGGGTACCTTTTAATGAAATAAATATAACAACACATTTAGATCAATAAATTAAAAACAACTATACAAACATAACATTAAACAAAAGTCACACATATTTGAAACTTAAATCAACATTACTTTTAAGTGCAAAACAAACCAGTACCCCAAACAGGTTTTCAAATTACTTTGATGTTGTTTTGATATTGCAATTGAATTTTTAAACATGACTAGGAGTAAATTCTTAAGCAATTAACAAGAATTAAAACAAACACAATAAAGGTTCTTTTTAAAACTAAACTTCAATATTATATGCCTAAAAATGTTGATTTTATAAGGATATTATATATATTAATATAATCCTGTTTTTGTGGCCTAAGGTCACAGTCTGCCCTAGAAGGAGTCAGAATTTACCTTAAAAACAGTCACACTTTGATAAAATGGTTTGCAGTTTGGGATAAATAAGAGTTACTGTTGTCAATAACATTAAAAAGCAGGAGTATTTGGTTATCCGGCATAGATGATGACACTTATTAAATAAAATTGTTTCAAGATACTATTTTCTTCGATGCAGTTCTACTTGTCGACTTCATTGTTCAGTCATGAGAAGAGATCTGAGTAGTTTTTATATAAACGTCTAACTTCCTGGTCCTGTTAAGTTTTGTCTTGTGTCGGATCTATCGTGTACCCTTTTACTCTTTATAGTATCACTATGTTCTTGCTCTTGAAGCTGCTTACCTGAAAGAAAGAAACCCAGTCTATAGCAAATACAGATACAACATGTGCAACATTTCATAAAAGAATAAAAAGAACCACACACTCATATAAAACAGCGTTTTGAATTTCACTGCTGTAACTGCTGTAGATGCACCATGTTCATTGGTTTATAGAAAATGTCTTAGGTAATTCTTCAAATCCTTTTCAATAAAGCTAGCAGCAAACACAGTAGAAGAGCGCAACTTTTTCCAATACTTGGACATCCTTCTACAGTAACGTAATGTAAACAAGAGTGGGTACGTTTGCACTGTGAACTCTTTTCGAGCAACGTCAAATATATAAGCGCTTACTGAATAAACATATCATTTTACTGACGTTTAATGTGAAAAAAATCACTTATTGCAACACTTAAGTTCACAGTCGCTAACACCCAGACAAATTTGATCTGAAACAATAAGCCAAAAGAGGGTAAATTCCACCAGAAGAACAAAAGTTTTACAGTCTAGGTTCTTGAAGACTGTACTTTTCTTTGATCCACCACCGCAAATAAAGAAGTTAATCTGAAGACAAATTACTGGTACAGAGTGATCACTGTTGGTGCATTTTGACATGTCAACACTTATAAATTAATGATTCCTCTTCACGTAACCCGACTAGTACAGAAAAGACAACGACCATGACTTCACGTGATCATCACGAAGCGTTATCTTAAACAAGAGTGATGGCCGAAACCCAAGAAACCCAAGTGGTGCATGTATCAAGTCTTCAATGACAATTTAAACTAATACTTCACGTCCTTATTTTAGATTTCATATATATCTTATTTTAGATTTCATATATATCTTATATGTTGTTTGCCCCATATGTTTTGCTAATAGGAAGAAAATTGAAAAAATAGGGATTTTTGCGAAAATGATCACTTATCATGCCTAGAAAAATACGAAATTTTACTTTTCCCTACCAGAATCTTCTGCAATTAGGCTTTGGTGATAAAGCAGTTGCACTATCAACTTCTTACTAATGTTATTATTATGATGAAGAAATAGGCTTGTATTTTTTTTTAATTTCAGAGGGTAATTCCTACTCAGACACCTTTTTAGTTGATGATCTTTAGGAAGTTACCTTTTATCAACTTTAAAAAAATGAAAGTGAGAAAAATTAAGAAACCAGAAAATAACAAATTAAAGATTATAAATTCTACACAAAAAGTTCATTCGCATCAAATTAGATAAATTTTATGAGAGATTTGCATTTTTTTCAAACTATCGTAACCGCTAGGCTTTTTATTTAGTCCAAAGTTTCTGACATTGAACTTGCCTACTTGCCTGAGGACTGCACAAAATTCTTTCTTATCAGCTCGTTTGTATTTGACAAACAACATGTGCAGCTATTTTTTACTCATAAACGGTCTTCATTTTGCAGTAATAAGGGTAGTTTTACACTGAACCACCCAATAACCATTAGCATTTGTTGCAATAAAGTCGCCAGCGAGAACATATTCATATAATAATGTAAGGCATTCGTGATTCAGCGATTGATAGTAATAAATGTCACGCTGACACATTCAGAATAAGAACCTTGACTAATCAATTTCAAAACGTGATTCCTCTGCACGTGTTTTCTAACTCACAGTGAGACCATAAAAACGATTGCTTGTTTAATGCAAAATAACTGAAATACAAGTTAGAAATGACATAAGAAAAATAACTAGATTACCATTAAAAATGAACCACAAAAAAACATATTTGACACGTGGTTTTTAGCTTTTCTCAAATAAATTAAACCGAGAATGTTTTTCGACACATTGAAAAATTATGTAACAGATAGTGGAAGCTATTAGATATCCTAAATCTTTTGCACTCTACAATTTCAGTTGCACATATTGATCAACTTTTTATATGCAACTGTGACCTCTCCATTCAGTTTTAACAACAATAATTATTACATTGCAAATAATGGATGCATTGGAATATGTTAGAGTATATTTTTGTGTGTTTTAATATTTTTATTTGTTTTCATTGTTAAATACGGCAATGAATAGGAAGCAAACGTGTTATAGTTTAAAGTCTGAAAGCATATGTTTTCATAATGTATTTTTAAATTAAACTGTTTATTGTATAGTGTATGAGTTTTGTTTTTGCAAGTTAACTTGGCCAGCCTTCTCAAAGTCATGAAGAACCTTTGATATTTTCTTATCTGTTCGATTACATTTGTATTTGCGAGGCTTTCTCAGTTTATTTCGTAATGTCAGTTTTTAATTTTCTCCTGACTTTTTGTTTTAATTGAAGTTTAAAAACAAATCTGTCTGTATGAGTTGCCGCATATTGATCTCGCTATATTTGTTACTACGTCATTTCCATTCTAGATTTTCAAAAATAGTAGAATCTGATGCTCTTCATAAAGTTTTTGTCGGAATGTGCGTAATTAAATAATAAATTAATCTCTTAAAACATTTTATGGCTTCACTTTTTAAGTTTAGTTTTTTGGCTGTTTAATTGATAATTTAACTTTCAAAGTTAAATACAGTTTTAATTCAAGTCTGCGTAGCTAACTTGGTAAATTGTCAAAAGAACAGCGTATTCATGTTCACACATAGTGCATTCCACTTGAAACTCCTAACAGCTAATTAATTAAACAGTCATTATTTTTAGATCTCTGTCTCTTACCATTAAATATTGTGTAATACCATTTTCATATCTATTAGATTAATATTATTATTACTGTTTAAAAATTCTGAACACAAAACTTCATTTTGCCATCTGTAACTGTCACTTTTGATATTGATAAATACATTTCAGATCTGCTTTCTAGTACTAGTTTTTGATCTCAAAAATATTTTTCCAATTCTAAATATATTATTGATCTCAGAAAGGTTTTTATATGAATAACTACCAAAACAATAATTGGTAGAAAAAGGATGTCTTAATATGTAGAGGTAAAGAGTTCAGTTCTTGATAGCAATAAATACATATTAAATAGCAAAATCTCAGTTAGAAGACAAAAATATTTTTCTTTTTAGTTATATTAGGAATGAATTTTACATATAATTAGAATAAGATTCGTTTTATATTTTAGAATCAGCAACAAGAAGTTTTGAGCTAAAAACATTAATTTTTGGTATCAAAATATCAGAATTTATTTTAATATCCAAATTAAGCCTGTAGCCGTGTGGTGCATGTAACTAATGAATGGCCCTTGTATACAATATATTTGTTTTCATTTCCTGAGAAAAACACAAATATTGTGCACAGCATGAGCTAAAAATTTACGTTGTTTTCTTAAGTTTGAAGAATGGATTTCAATCTCAAATGTATTTTGCTGCCTAAAATACACATATAAAGTAATGAAATCTACATTTTTTATAATTTAATTAAATTTTGCTCCTAAAACTCAGTATTAAATGTAAAATAGGCATTCTATAAAATGCAATCCATCACTTTGGGTCGTTTATCATAAATTAGTTGGGGAGACGGCATCAGTACCTTGAAGCAGCAATTTGTCAGATACATAGAAAACAAAATTTTACTCCGACATCACCTACTTAAAAATTAGGTGCTTCTTAGTCTGTCTACTGCTTTGTTTTTAAATATGTTGTCTCAAATGCCAAAATATGTTTAATACCTACGACATATATTACATTATTAATTTAATTTTGTTTGATTTTCGTTATATAATACCTACTAAAACTTTTGAGTGTCAAAATACAAAAACACAATAATTAACTATCCTAAAGGCACAAAAAGCTGTTTTGTCTAGTTTATGTGCATTCTTTCTTTGGGGAGGGTAGTTTGTAATCTGTTCTTTTAAACATTTTGCATATTCCGGTGTTTAGGTCTACTTCACCAAATATTCCATTTTCAACCTGTTTTTTCGTGATGACCTTTAACACACTAAAGGGAAATAAAAAACTATTCATATTGAAAAATGCTAAAACTATTATTTTTAAGTGTTCTGATAATATTTAACTTCCCTAATTGCAATTCAATTGTTTGGCATCAATGAATTTAATTTAAAAAGTATATTTCTTGAATTTGTTGGTAACGTGACGACAGCCCATGTAACTGATTCACCGGACTATTTTTTTAATAAAATCAAACTTTTAAACAAACAATTCAACGAGTTCTTCGATGCTTGAATTTGCATGAAATTCCCCTCATGAAGAGACACTGCATGCACCATAAGTAGTGCTGATTATATTACAATTTGACTGGACATTGAAATCTGAAAATGAAACATTGACTATTATAAAATAAGCCATAAATCCTGTGAAAGTGTAAATTGTGAAATGCGCCAGTGAAATTGGCAAATTCGGTTTTATATGACCTTTTGCGTTTCAAATTACACGCGATCGACTTATTATGTTTGGTGTAATGTGAGGATACGACACACACACACACACACATACACACACACACACACACACACAATTTGCCCCTTGCCGCTTACAGCGAGTTATTAGGAGAACGAAAATCCATCTCCTTTTTCTATCTCCAAATACATTACAAAAGACAGCCATGGCTTAATTCCAAACTAAACACTAAAACTCACCATATAAGGCGTAGCGGATGGTGATGAAGGTGGTTTCAAGCAGCGACGCCATGATGATGAGGCCTATCGTATAAACGGCACACACGCCTAGGATCAAGAAGCCACTAATTTGCAGCCCTTGCGGAAGTACTTTTTTAGAAATATTATTATTCCACATCAGCATGGTTATGGATATAGAAAAGAGGTCCAATTCCGTAAAAATTACAGTCTAATACTTGTAATTGCTTAATATTTTTCCGCAGGGGCTGTAGTATTATGCAAGATATTACAAAGGCATGAAAGCAGAAACAGGCAAGATGTCAGGTACGTTGCCATCTTATATATGACATTATATCACCGCATGAGCCTCCTCAAAAGATAAGCCACTCTTCTGGATGATATTAATTAGTAGGCCATTGTTACAATAAAGTGTATTATCATATACTCACACCTATTTTGATGATCAAGTTTAAGAGGTTTGTTATTTCACTGATTTGCACCAAGCGTCGTCACAAGTGACAACATTAAACTAAGTGCTTATTCGATATTTAGTCTATGTTTTAAAAATTAGTTGGGAGGTTGATGTCCCAGAATTACATCAACCAGCAAAAACAAATATAGCATTTTCATTCATTTTCAGACACACTGACCACTGAAATTACTCCACAAACGAAGTGAATTTGGTTTAGTAGAAAAAGGTTGGGGTTTGCGTTGAACTTACACTTAGATCTTAGACTTTTCATGAAAGATGTCACGTCTGATCCGGAGCTACAGTAATGGACCAATTGGTAGACTATTAAATAAATGCGTTACGGAGAAACTTAAATATTGGTAGCTGGGGATAGTTAAACTGGAGAGAGGAGAGAGAGAGGGTACAAGAGCCAACACAACGGACAAATTAAAGGCCTGTCCGTTGGTCTTGAACTCGTGCTTACTAGTCCGCTGTTAAATTGTAACAAGTGTTGCATGCTCAATTATCACAACACATTTCCTTGAAAAAATACTTTGGCATTTAGGTTGAACAATCAGTCATCTGATCATCCCGCCAATCACATTCATGTAGGGTCTTATCACGCTAAAGCATGGTGGATACCACGTGACCTTGACATGCTTGTAATGATTCAAACTATTTCCGAAAAACTCTTAGATATACATGGATATAATCTACATAGATATTAAACCACTGGGTATTGACAGATCTTGTTTAGGCCTGATGAAAATTACGAAAATAATATTTAAGTTCGAAGTTTCTAAGCAATCACCAGTTTATGTTCATTTGCAAATTGATACTGAACACGGGATTGTGGAACTATAATCGCAATGATTTAGGTCTGTTTTTCTCTGTTTTGGTAATATTTAATAGCAACGAAATATAAGAATAAAAGAGTGACTCTGACAAATGAACATATTACTGACAATGTATAAATATACCGATATGGCTTAATATGTCCATGACTGCAACTGGCAGATCAGTAAGTAACCTATATAAGCCTTGTACTAAAACACATTAATTTGTAAGAAAATCGCTACCTCTTATAATTCGTCTGGATGTCTACACAATATCTGCATGATATTGAATTTAGCCCTGGATTGGCTGATGAATCCCTAAGCAATTCCCTGACAAATCTCTACCCAATTTCTTCGTGCTTAGCCTTACCTTAAAAGCCAAAACTTTGAACGTGAAAAAAGATAATTGCAACAGCAATTCCAAACAAAATGTAACTGCGCATTCAAATCCTTAGTGTTTAGTTCAGGTCTGTTTATTGTAATGCAAGTGAACGGCAACCAAAACAACACCACAAAATCCTATTTAATCTCGGAACATAGTTCTAACGAGATGTTTTCTTGCCCAAATTTTGATGTATCGGATAAAATTCTTATCCCTATGCTCTTAGAAGATAAGTGCAATGTTTAAAATTAACACATTTCACCCATATCGTTTCTATATTGATGCACAATGCTCAATTAAGAGTGACATCCAGTTTTGTCAAATCATTATCATGCAATGCTTTTTCTGTTAAAACATAGCTTTTGCATGGTGTTTGAAACTTTTGGCGAATCTTGATAATTTAATCATATTGCTGTGTATAAATTAAAATTAGGAGTCAAAGCATTGAATTCAAATAAATACCCAATAAGATTTATATCACCCTTATATTCACTTCAAATTTCACTATATACCATACACCTTAACAACTGTCAAGGTTTTTCTTAAACATTTGTATAAGCGAACTTTTGCTAGTGGAAATTTTAATAAGAAATTAGGCCAATATCGCCAGTTTTGAGGCAATACAGAAAAATAGCAAGACAGACTATACCCTTGACTCGGTTAAGAGTTTACTAAAAAATTGTTTTCCGCCAATATCTCCTCCAATTTCTTATCAATCACCAAAAAACTAATACCTAGGTACAGTACTTTTAACCAAATTTTAAGACAGCAAGACTATTTTCATAGCATAATCAAGAGTTAACGAATATTTTTTATACGGCCTATTGTTCATTGTTAAAATTACTATAACAAGGTGGAGACTTTCATTCTCTATCTGCAGTCAAATTTTATTAATTTCTAATAAAATTCTGGAAAAAGATACGTCTATCAAAAGATTCTTTATGGTCAATATTTTCGCATATATTTAGCTAAACCAATATCAGGCAGGTTTTAATGTCTGCTACCTTCAACAAAAATGTCAAGACAGCAAGATTTTATTTCGATTTATAGAAATTATGGTATTTATAATTTATAGAATTTGTGCGTTTTTATCAGGTCGCAAATAGCGGGTTAGAAAAGGAAAGACACTATCTGATTTTATGGAGATATGGGGTAGCTTTACTACTTTACTAGGTATTTGACTGTTTCCTATAATGATAAATGATTTAGATATTGGTTTCTCGTCCTATAAATTTGTGGATGACACTATTATTTTTATGTGTGTTAAGAGCAAAAAAATGTATTACAAAATGCAGCTTCCGCTTTAGAAACGTGGTCAAATTATAATCAGATGAAGATAAATAAGACCAAAGAGTCAACCGTATGTTTTAGTGAATCACTCCCTGTCATAGGTGGAACCAAAACTGAGAATGTACTGGCGTAAAAATTGCTTGGTGTCATAATATTTAACGATCTGACATGTTGCTCATGTACAAGCAATATTTCAAAAGGAAAATGGTAGATTTGCAGCAGCTGTTTAATCTTAAAAGATGTGGAATAAAATTCAAGGATATCATTCCCATTTTCGTTTCAACAATACGACCAGTTGTCGAATACGCAGCTGTGTCCTTGGCTCACAGCTGCCCTAAAAAATCGAGTCGATTATGTCTAAGTCCGTTTCTTAAGGATTGTTTACCCACATGTACCGTACAATGTGGTCTTGGAAATGTCCGGTCTACCCTCTCTGGAAGACATTCCTGAAGCAATTACGTCAGCTATTTTATTCCAACAACAAAAACAAAATTCGAGCAAAAACTACATTAAAATGCAAAGATATATCGAAAATGAAAGATGGCGAGCAATTGGCATGCTTCATACCGGCATGTTACAAGCGGTAGTGGCCAGAAAGCTAAGGATGCTGTATCATCGACTGGTCGTCTTCAGCAATGTAACGAAGAGACTGGCTCCATAAGTAACCGCCTACAACAATCCCAGATGCCGGTAGGATCGTACCATCCGAACAATGCACCTTCGCGATCGCCTCTGGTCTGCAATGACAACAGCGTTAGTAACACCATGTACCAGTACATAAACTGTGCTAAACCCGCTGCGCGAGCGTGGAATAATGTTCCGTCGAACCTACGTCAGACCAGACTGGAGGTACCAGCCACTTGGGAAACCCATTGCAATTAGCCTCATGGCGTCGCGTAGCGTTTAGCGACATGTCGCGTTTTCTGTTGTTTCGAAGAGACAATCCAACGAGCCTTGGAAGGCGAAATCATACTGTACTCTGTAAACGACGTACAACGATTTCCATACACGACAACGCTGGCCCTCATGTGGTTGAAATTCATATTAACTGAGACAGCATTGATTGCGGAATAGCACGGGATGATAAATCGGCTCATTATGTCGATGCTATGACACATCAATGCATTGTTCCAGGCCAAATGAGGGTACATAGAATCTTAAAAACTGAATCCACGCCATTTGACCCAGCGACATTGGTCTGAATCTACAGGGTACGACAGTCGGTCTAGATTTGTGTTTCGTATCAGGCAATGAAACAGTTTTCATCTTCTTATCTGCCTTCTATTGTATATATAAAGTAATAAATCGTTTGTTTTCATTTTTCTTAGTACACAAAAAACTTTACACGCAAACTTAGGTTTGCCTTTATTGCTTTGTTGTATCTCCATGATACAAAAAAGTAATTGCTGATAAACCCCACCAACTTTAAAGTTCTTATATACCTTTTCACTGACACGCCATCCTCATCCGGATTAAGTCTGGTACAATTGGTGTCCAAGTAAAAGCACCATTCCCAAGTTACAGGCTTTTTACTGAAATCTTTATTATTTTGGATCATGGCCTAGAAGGCGAATAAGGCGATGAAAACTGTTCGATTGCTTTATTTTTCTCTTCAAATAAAAATACGAAAGAAATCTAGACTGATTGTTGTTGTGTGAAATGTTCAGAAAGTTATGCCGAATACTTCTTGAAATGTAATAATGTACCTGCGTTTAAATTGTGCAAATATATGTGATATGCATCCGCTTACAAAACAGTTATTTCGTGATTTTGCCACACATAAAGTATACTCTTTGTCAAATGGTGCAAATCATATGCACACTAGAAGTATGTACATCAATAGTGGTGTATTTTCAGTTCTAATCCATGAAAACGCAAGAAAAGTCACGTCATCCGCGAAAACGTCTAGACTCAAGAGAATCGTTCTCAAAAACGGATTTTTTGTTTGTTTTGAAGTGGTCTTCTGTCTCTGAATGGGCACTGCATAACACACTAGGTTTGCGACGATTCTTTAATGTCTCGTCTTGTCTTGCTTTGTCCTCGAGACTAGTGCTTGACACAAATGATGGCAAAGGGACCTCGTCTTAATTTTAGTAAATTGTATGACAGGAACGCACTAAACGACAAATAAGTCAAAGCTTCGATTTTGAGTAAACCTGTCATTTTTTAATCTTAAATCTTTGCTATTTTGTTCTATTGTAATTTGCACTGAGATATCTTATCAGACAAAAGTAGATAAATTGTCATTTTTTCAACGATTTATTCATTTATTAATTTATTAATGGCAAAGACCTGTTAAAAATAAACAAATAAGACCAAGGACACTGTGCCCAGCACAGACAAAAGTGCAAGAATCTTTCCCGTGACAAGATCACGCTTCATATATTTGCTTTGATTTCAACAAGTCTACATTGTTTCGTAGAATTTCGAACGATTTTGAGAAGAATAAAGGATGCTCTATCTATGCCTTCTCAGCCATTTGGTTTGTAACTTGCTTGCATCGAAGCACAGTTTCTCAGATAGGTTAGGTAATGCTGCAATCCTTGTACATGAAAGGATCGTACTCCTTAAAAAATTGTTGAGTGCTGTAAAGTTGCATAAATTGTGGTCTTCATAACAACTTTTCTCAACATCGAGTCGAGGCGAGTAGCCTCTTTGTGACTGTGTTAGTGAGACGGAATGGGCTTGTGTATCCTATACGTAATTATATGTGTTACACTGCAGTTGTGGTCTTCAGGCATTTCTTCATAACCATAAAAGAACAAGCACAATAAAAAAATTACACATTGGAAAGTTTACATAGGTAGGCCTTTTGTTCCAATGTGTGGAGTAACTACCGATGTTATTATTTTTCCCTACCACTACTTGGTACTTTCATTTATGATAAATTACAAATTCCACATTAATGCTATTTTGGTTGGTATTCCAACTTTTCGTCGGCGACAATTCGTCAAGTGACTTTTCTTCGAAATAGTAAGTGGGACTTTTCGTCGAAATATTTTTTGTAAATCCAAATTCTATCCAAACTGGTTGTTATTTATTAATGATTGTTTAAAGCGTAGGAAAACAGTAAATTGTAATCAATAAATTGATGCTATATTGACAACAATTTTTATTACAAATCAAAGAAAATCAATCACTGCAAAGTTTTCTGGAATCCGCATAAATTGCAAATGATAAACTTGCACTTTTAAGATAATCTGTTAATACATCAAAGAGTGTGTCCAAACTTGAGCAGCAGCAGCATTTTTGAAGAAGGCAATAAAAAAGATAACAGAGAAATGATTTGCTGTAATTATATTTTCCTTGGGAGGGGGGAAGCCCGTAATTGCAATTGTGTGCATGATTAAAAGAAAAGAATAAAAGAAATTATTTGCTGTGATTTATGTATTTATATATAATGCAGATCTAATCAAGCCTATTTTAACATACGCAATGTTTTAGTATTTGACACAGATATCAAGTATAGAAAATTTTTAAAAGTATCGTGAAAAAATATAAGTTGTGCTATTTAAAAATTGGGTTTCTATTTTTCGAGTCGACGGGGAAAGAGCACTTGACAACAAATTTTGAAATCCTAAAGGTTCATAAAATTTGATAAACTAGTCAATTCAACATAGAAACAAAACACACGAATATACACGGCATATTTATGTTACACACAATAATTTTACTTTAGATGATGTATACAAGTCGCTCAGTGAAAAGTCGTTGATTCATTCCGGTCGATTCATCAAAAAAAAAACGACAGAATGAGTCTAGTAACCAACCTGATTTCATTACTCTTAAATATAAGCTCTATAGCCTCTTAATTAAAACATTTCAGTAACTTCGATTGTGGATTTTAACATGCCAGTAATTTCCCATCCGCAGTTCCCTTAGCGGATAAAGTTATTTAATTTCATGAGATACACATCTATACATGAGTAATTGAAAGAGACTTGAAATGAAATCAAGAGTATTTTAGGTATATGTTGTCTCTAGCATCTCACAGAGTTATAGCATAGCTCTACACAATGTTGTTTTCTACAACAGAAGTTGTGATACGTACACTACTACCCCATAAAAAAGACCACGTTTGAGACTGGTCAGAAGTGACATCACTTGTGGGATGGCCTTATTCCCGTGTTCTCTATAATGTCGGTGAATTCAACTGATGAAAAGTGGTTTTATTTCCGAGTGGTCTTAACACCAGGGGTGATCCTTATCTTGGGGATCTGGTGTGCCAATGCATGATCTATTTATTTATATTAAAGATGGAAAAGAAATAATGTGTTCATTTAAGAATCAAGTGTTCGTTCTCCTCTATTCCGAGGCAGCACCCAAATCATAAACCATCGGTAGTTCAAGCTTTTGTATTTCTTCTGCGTATAATTCATCAAGCATTTCGCTCTGAGAAACCGTAAAAACATCTTTCCACGATCCCACATTCCCTTTACGAATGACATTTGGATCTACTTTCATGCTTTCCTTCAAGTTACCAAAAGAAACGTATTCACAAATACCATCAATTACTTTTTCCTCTAAAGTTTTATCTAAAAATTTAGCTACATTGCTAATAATGGATTTTGTGTCGTTCTTCATTTCTTCAAATGATACGAACATTACGTTCGGGAGATTCCGCAACTGACCGTAACCTCTGTAAAACTCGAGCCAGTCGCCAAAGCACAATTTCTTTCTTTTGAAGAGCTCGAAAAAGTCCGACCATGTTCCTGGGTAATTCCCAAACCCTTCTTTCTTGACATAGAAATGATAATACGACACTAAAGTGTCCTTTGGGTTTCTGTAAACAACTATAGTTTTTGCCTTACCGCTTTTAATCTGCAATACATATAGAAAAAGAAGTTTTATATTGTTGACATAATTACTTGATTGATTGATTCTTTTTCTGATACTTGAACTAATTTTTTCCGCTATTTGTTTATCAGGATAATGGATAAAATGAGTTAGTTTTAGTTAGCTATACTGATAATTCTTATTGGTATAACTCAATACATGTTTACTAAATTGAGATATTTTTATGATAGTTCAGAAAGTTCATCTGTTGACAATGAATCATTCAGAAAAATTTAATCACTGGAATAATCTAAGAGCTATTTTCAAATATAGGAACACATATGCAAGTTATTACCATATTTTCCGTGTAAGTCACCGACATATGAGTCTTCAGAAGTCTTTCTCGTCCGAACTTTTCTTTTGCTCGCTCTACCGGATCGGTTTCTTCCCACGGTGGAGACAATTCGAGGAAAATTAACTTCTCTAGATGTTCAAGACTTTTAGCTGTCTCAAAATCTCCATTGGACAATATCAGAAACAAGATTTCAGACATCCAGGTGCTTCCTGATCAAAGAAATGAGAGAAACTAGTGAAGAATTTTATAGATACAGGGCACTTTTAGATTAAAGGCATAAAAACAGAGTGCAATACTAGCACCGCATTTCGCAAGCGAAATCTTCAACACTTGACAAACATTAAAAGTTAAAAAGATTTCTTTGAACGGCTTATTTTTTCTTGAACAACATGAAGCTTTTTTACAAGCAGCATAGTCTGTAATACAACTAAGTAGAGAGCTTATGGCGCAGCATGTATGCGACTTATAAGGTTCATCTGCTTGGTTATGTTGGCTCAACAGCTTTATTGATTGAACCGACTAGCACTTCTCCTCTATGCAGGCAGAGCTCGCGTAAAGCCCATAAGCAGTGATGTTTTGCTCAACCGCTACTTTGCTTTTAAATGCGCCGTATTTAACACTTGACAAGCCTTTGGCTTGCAAGAGATTTTTGAATTTGTGCGAGCAGCCGTTGGTATCTTTTTTCTTGCCAGTGATCGGATTTCCTGTGTCATCTCCTCCACTGGCACTACGGGCCCTAGGGCCACGAAACTTGGGACTTATGTAGAACTTGACATGAACGTGTGCATGACACTTTTTATTTTCGCCTTCGATTTCGTTTTCTTGTTTAAAACGCCATGTGAAAAGAGTGTATTTTTTTGCAAATAAATGCGGACCACTTAACACACAGCACAGAACACACAGTTGCTCAGCTTTGTGCAAGCTCTCACTGAGTAAATTGATAACACTGTGTATGCCTGATCAGTCAATAAAACCTTAAGTCAGCAAAAACCAAACACTATTCGGCTTATAAGACGTATTCAAGCTGTGTTGTTTGCAATATATTATTCAAGAAATAACCCATTGAAGGAAGTATTTTTGCGTTTTAATTTTTGCCAAGTGTTTAACATTTCGCTAGGCTCTAGTTATTTATTCTGAAATCAGCTGTGTTCGCATGGCGTTTTAAGCATGAACACGGAATGGTAGACAAAAAACAAAAAAAAATGGCGGGATGCACACTATCAGATCAAGTTCTACATGAGTACAATTTTTTGTGGTCCTAGGGCCTGCAGTGTCAGAGAAGAAGCTGAGACAAGAAAATGAATTTTACTGTCAAGAAAAAAAGCACCAACGGCTGCCCGCACAAATCCATACCCGAACACTCGCGTAACGTCGGGCCGACGTCGGAACGGTATAAACCAGGTCGGAAAACGTCGGCATCGGCTTCGATGCATCGGTAATGCATCGGTTATAGGTTGGCAATAGTCGAATTTCCATTTTTTTCTCATTCGTCGGAAGTTCATCGGTTACCGACGTTGGCCCGATGATTATTTTCCTCAGTTTAATAGATGTTGGCAAATATTCATCGGGCCGACATCTTTTTCCGACGAACTTCCGACCAATTGGGAATTTTTTTTGCTAAAAATATTATATTCATATATTACACGTATTTCTCAATGCATATATTATACATATATTTTTATGCATTGGTTATACATTGGAAATAGATTAACTTCCGACCAATGGTAAAAACAAATGAAACGGATATTGCATACGTATATTCGATGTATTTACTTATACGTACATTATACATATATTTGTATATGTTGGCCCAACGTCTGACATAGACGTACTTCCGACGGAACAAAACTTAATTATTTTTGAAAAAGATATTACTGATGTATAACCGACGGATTACAATAATCGTATGATATACAAATATATCACTGCATCGGCTATACGTCGGAAATATACCGAATTCCGACGAAAATTAATTTTTTTATTTAAGATATTACAAGCATGTAATATGCGTATAAAAATATACGTATATTATACATATAGTTATATTTGTCGGTGAAACGTCGGAAACATACCGATTTCCAATGGATCTCAAATATATCACTACATTTGCTATACGTCGGAAATATACCGAATTCCAACGAAAACTAATGTTTTTATTTGAGATATTACAAGCATGTAATATGCGTATAAAAATATACGCATATTAAACATATAGTTATATTTGTCGGTGAAACGTCGGAAATATACCGATTTCTAATGGATCTCTAAATTTGTGTATTTCACGCATAACTTGAAATGAAAACTATATATATATATATATATTGCGTTGTGTACGAGTGCTCCACATATTCGACAGCGTCGGAAAAAAGATGCCGATATTGCCAACGCATATTATACGTATTTTTTTAAAACGTCTATAAAACGCATATTTTCCTATGTATAAACGACGTCGGAAATACATCGGAAAAAAGATGCCGATATTGCAATCGTATATTATACGTATTTTTTATACATCTATAAAACGCATATTTTCCGATGCTTATTCGGCGTCGGAAATTTATCGATTGACGTTTTGTAGGGGACATTATGAAGAATCAATAGTGGTGCATTATGAATATACTTGAAAATTATCATTTGCCTCAATAAACTAGCCCCAGCCGCCGTGGAGTAGAGGTATGTTCCGCGCTCAGGATGCAAGAGGTCCCCGGTTCAAACCCAAGTAAGTACTAGTGTTCAGTTGCAATATATAGATATGCTATGGTGAATGTATGAATATGTGAATCATGAATGGTTGGTAAAGGTTCAATGGGTCAGTTAAGGTTGGAAACAATTTTTTTACGTATAAAAATCATCGGAAGTTCGTCGGAAATGCATCGGAATATAAACGTATAACCGACGTATAGCCGACGGTTGGTATCCGACGTCGAAGAGTTTGTAGGGATATTTCCGACGGTGGCCCGACGTATTAAAGATATATCGGCCCGATGTATATCCGATGTACGAAGCCGCTATATCTATTATGCGTCGGGCCATAGTTAATCCTATGTGCAACCGATACATCGGCCGACGAAGTTGCCGATATTGCCGATCTAGTATAGATGTATTTTAGACGTTACGCGAGTGTTCGGGTATAAGCCTTGACCAAATCAAAGACTTGTCAATGTTAATAATCAGTTTAAGAGCTCTCTTAAGTCCTGTTTTTACCAAGACACTTGGTGGCCCCACAGTATTGACACGAGCTTTTTGTCTCTATGTAAACGCGGTGTGCCACACTGCTAATGGAGGTTTCAAGAAAAAATCTTGCGATAGCAAACAGCTCTCCAGGAAACTCGGACAAAACCTATTAGCATAACATCAAAAAGATTTCCAGACAAAATTCCTTTCTCTTGTAGATTCCACAATATCATATGCCGAGGTCACAGTTATCGTCTTTTTCAGTACATTAAACTGAAACTGGAACCTCTAAATTGAAAAAATCTTAACTTATAGTATTTAAGGTTGCTTTATACCTGTTCTAACGTATGACGTAAGAAGTACGTCCCTTTCCGTTGCCTCCATGCGCTTCATTCTTTCCAGCCTTTCTGCAGTTATCCAGGATCCATTCAGGATCATACCGTCATATTCTATTTCATTAGGGATTTTATATTCTTCAATGGCCACACATCCTTTATCCTGTGCCATTTTGCACAAACCTGTTTCTGTGTGTTTATTTTTATATAAAATGCATTAAAACACTAAGGATATTGCAATAATGTAACCGTATGACTCGCCGTTTCATTCGTACTGTGCACATCATATGCTGTTAATTACGTCTCACGCTGTGAGTGTAATGGCGGAGGGGGGGGGGGGGCGACTCAAAATAGAATGTCAAAGGTTCGTTGGATAGGAAAATCCTCAAAGTATTCCACTTTGACATGTAATTTTTACATTCAAGTCGTACAAAAATATACAACTTGCAAAAGGAGTGGCTATTAATGGATAGTAAATTGTCTAATATAAAATTATACGTAGATGGGGTATTCATAAATATATATCATAATAGCAGTAGTTTAGTATAATTTTCAAAGGTGTTTTAACATATCAGATTATCCTGCCCCAATCTCCAGCACATTACGAACAGAATATTCTGATTAGAGCGCACAAAAAACGAAGAAAGTCCCTTGACTGAAACTCATGTCGGACGAATTCCGATTGACCATTATCGCGCCGTGTGACACAGTTCCCCATTATTGTCATGTTACTCGTCATAATTTTCACTAATGAAGTAAGATATACAATTCCACCAAACCACATGATGAAGCTGTCATAATTAAGACACATTTTCAACAAAACAACTCGTTTTTTTACGGTATCAAATACCGATCAATTATTTCCCGTGTAAATATCCTCAGTATTTGCCATAAGCTAAGCAAAAGCTGACATGAATGTCTGGATGGGACAATTATTTAACTGAAAACTTGAGAAAAATTGTTGTTTTCAGTAAAACGCGGCATAGAAGTTTAATTCGAGATTCATCTAAATTAGTGTTTTTATCTGGAAGTTAACCTCTGTATTTGTTTGAGCATCCGAGAACAGGAACAGTGACACAGGAAGCATGGGCTGTTGTCCACTTCAGAAACAAACATACGGCAAATCATCAGGTATGCTTTCCAACATTTTTGTGTTTTTGAAGCCAAAAGAAAGAAAAAACATTTAATTTCTACGATTGTTTTTAAACTTTTAGATTAAAAATATAAACTTAACTTAAAATATTTTGTAAACTAAACAACATATAATTTAGTTTTTTGGAAGTCATTTCTGTATTATACCGCTGCGATGCCTGCAAGCTTGATAGATCTCGCCGAAATCGCAAAAACATTTTGAAGAGTGCGATGTTGAGGTCATGTTTGGCACGTTAGAGTTATAAGACGCTACATAAAGATCCATAACCAGAAGCCGCTAAAGAGTTCTTTGTCTATCCCTTGATAATGAAACACGCTATATAAGATGTATTTCTGTGACCTTGATGTTATGCACCAGGATCAAATTCCTAATGCGCAAGCTGTCCATTATCTCAAAAACCGTTAGAAAAAGAGCTGTTTTCCGCCCATTTGTTACCAGTTGGGTCTAAAAAGAGTGCCATAAGTGTTGTATTCGTGATCTTGAGGTTTTTCGTCAAAATCAAGTTCGAAAACCAGGAGGTGATCGTTATCGTTAGCAATAGACCTATTCTGAGTTCATTTCTGGCTCTTTGGACTAAAGCAAAATACCATTACAAAATGCATTCAGACAGACGTTGTGTTTTTGCTTCATACTAAAAACAACAGGTAAAGAAGACAGCATGGTTGAGGATGCCAGTCACACCTTCTACGATGCTGAGTCAGACCCTACGGAATCAACGGTACTGATTGAGGCCCAGCACCGACAGTTCTCCAGCCCCCCTGTTTCAGGCACCGACGAAGATGATAAATACCTCACGACTCTACTCAAACGACTGAATATTAAGAAATATACGGTTACCGATAGAGGAGGGCGCAAATTGTATTTTCTTAAAAAGGGTAAAGGCTCATCTTATATTTATGTTGGAAAATCCGATATCAAATGTGATACTTGATGCAAAGCCACAGACGAACAGCTTCTGATGTGATCTGCACAAACAGATGTTGCAGTACTAATTTTGCGATTTTTTTTCCACTTAACACTTCAGTGAAGTAGGGAATGTCATTTTCACATTTATTAGGGAATTATTTTTATCAACAATTAATTTTTTATATCAAAATATCCATATTTTGATATCAAGAATTAATTTTTGCCATCTGTAACTGTATTTTTGATATCTATAAATGTATTCTTGATCTCAAAAATAATTTTTATATCAATAAATATTTAGAGATATGAACAAATATTTATTATATCAAAAATGATTTAATGATATCTAAAATTGATTTTTGAGATCAAAATACAAAATTTGATATTAAAAAAATAGTCTGATATCAATTTTTGAGATCAAAAAATCATTTGCAGATTTCCAAACAAAATAAAAAAAGACTCATTTTGAAATAATGATATCTGAAATAAATTCCCAATATCAATAATAAGAAAATAAATTATTGAGCTCAAAATTGATATTTTGCTATCAAATATTTCATTTTTGCTATCAAGAATTGAATTTTTGATCTCAAAAAATCAATTTTAGATATCATTAACTCATTTTTTATATCAATAAATATTTCTTGATATCTCTAAATATTTATTGAGATCAAGAATTAATTTTTGAGATCAAGAGTACATTTAGAGATATCAAAAATATAATAACATATCGAAAAAATTAATTCTTGATATCAAAATATGAATATTTTGAGATCAAAATTTAATTCTTGATATCAAAAAATAAATTTTTGAGATCACAAAATTAATTCTTCCTATCAGTATTTCCCTAATAAGTGTGAAAATGGCATTTCATACATCTATAAATAAATAAGGACTTGTCCTTGTATACAGAATCTTTCTTTAATTTTTTTTACTGCACAAAAAAGAAGTAATTCTTGAGATCAAAAATTGTGTTGTTATTACTGATCGCAATAATTCAAGTTTTCATCTCCAAAATTTAATATGTAAATGTGTTATATTTTATGTAAATGCGCATCTCTCTTAAGATTTTTTGAGTTTGTAAAATTGATTTTTAGATCTCAAAAACAATTTTTTGCCATCTAAAATTCAATTATCGATAGCAAAATAAAAGTTGCTGAGATCTGCATTGATTTATTGATGTGTTTAATTATATTTTGATATCAAAAATAAGCATTAAATGTCAAAACAGCATTCAATAGTGAAGACATTATCAAAAATAAGCAGAAATAAAAGACAATAACATTCAATATTTTTATTAGTTTTGTTGATGGAGAAGCGATGTTTTTCTCGGGGGGGGGGGGTAGTTTACTCTCATCTGAAGCCTCTTGGGGGTTTTCCAATATCTACCAAAATGTGTGTAAATAAAGGAGCCTCTTTCACATGCACGAGTTTGTACGACAGACTGTTGAGGCCATCAAACTGGTATCTTCTTGTTCCCGTCACCAGCAATTTCACTCTAGAAAGAGAAACACAGTGTGTTCTTATAAATATTCATAAACTGATTAAATAAACAAAATGAATATATGTCTTAAACATTTTTAATACCAATGCATGCAAAATTTAATTGCCCCCCCTGGAAAATAAAGTTGGTAAGAGTATTTTACAATGTGCTTTTGTACGCGTAACAGCTCCTTAATAGTTACGTTATTTCAGCGACAGTCCTAATCAGGGGATGAACATACATATATATCCCGCTTTTCATAATGAAAAATGTTGCAGACATTCTCTCCCACGCAGACACACACACACACATTCAGACAGACAGACACACACACACACACACACACACTCACACACAAATCATGATAACATCCCGAGTTCTACAGTTCGATCAAAGGTTTGAAAACATTCACTGACTTTATTTGACAAAGAATTAATGCTTGATATCGAAGAACAGTCTTTTCTTTAAAAAATGTTGCTTTTAAAGATATAAGATTTTAACACTGATAAATTTAGTTTTGGTTAAAAACAACCACAAAAATCAATTGACAAGAATAAATCAAAGTTAACTGTATTCTCAGTTAAATGCAGTGTGAGTAACAGTGGTGTCTTTAAAAGTCATACCTTTTTCTATAGTCGGATGGTTTTCTTTTTGTGTGTTTTATCATTTTATAACGAGCTACATTCTCGGGTGGACGCATGATTTGTAGGCCTAACTGCATAATTCTGCAAATTTATCAACAGTTCTTATGTGCATACTTCTTGAAAAACACCAGTATTCTCAATGAATCTATGATAACAAATGTTCCCAATGGATAACTAGAACCTCACTTCGCTAGCGAGATGTTAAACACTTGACAAAAATTAAAACGCAAAAATACTTCCTTCAATGGGTTATTTCTTGAATAATATATTGCAAACAACACAGCTTGAATATGTCTTATAAGCCGAGTAGTGTTTGGTTTCTGTTGACTTAAGGTTTTATTGACTGATCTAGCATACGCCGTGTTAGCTATTTACGCAGTGAGAGCTCGCACAAAGCTCACTGTGCAACTGTGTGTGATGTGGGTTAAATGCTACGCATTTACTTGCCAAAAATGCACTCTTTTCACATGGCGTTTTAACAAAGAAAACGAAATCAAAGACGAAAATAAAAAGTGACATGCACATGTTCAGATCAAGCTCTTCATCAGTCCCAAGTTTCATGGTCGTAGGGCCCATAGTGTCAGAGGAGAAGAAGACACAAAAAATCGGAAAAAGTGTCAAGAAGAAAAAAAAAGGACGAATTTTGCTCGCACAAATTCATATAACTCTTGCAAGCCAAAGGCTTGTCAAGTGTTAATAAAAGACATCAACCAAAATTACGACACCGCTAGCCTCTCAACAAATAATGTAGCTTTATTTTATTTATTTATTTATTTTGTTTGGTTATTTATTTTATTTTTGTGTGTATGAAACATTCTTTTTATTTTAACCCCTGTGTATTCTAGTGCGATTGAAACACACCCACCCCCCTCCCTCCACATCACACACGTTTTGAATGCTTCCTTATAGCCATGTTTACCTACACATTAATAAAACACCATACTTACCTATACGCCATGTCGTCATCTTCGGCCCCCCACCCCCAATACAGATTTGAATATCCGTTCAATTTCTGGAAATGCTCTGTTCTCATGTTCAAAACGCCTCCCACTAATTCCGGGTACGCCAGTCTGCAACGAGGACATTATGAAACTAATACATATCAATGTACCCTCACAAGACAGCACTTTTTTTTTTTTTTTTTTTTTTTTTTTTTTTTTTTTTTGAAGGAGGGAGGAGGGGGAGAGAGAGTTGGGGAGCTTAAAAAATATTATTAAGATTACTCCGGAAGTATTTTTGCATGAAAGAGATGTATCTAAAACTTAATATGAATGCTTTTTCTGCTGCAAAATTAGCGTGTTCATTTATAATGAACAGTACCACAATGTATGGTTTTGCTGCAGGGTAGGAAAAACCAGTCGCCTCCAGTCCCTCCCAGGATTTAATAATTAGTCTTCTTCCCGCGGATGGGGAGGGGGGGTGGGGGGGGTGAGAGCACTTATGTAATCAGACTTTGGTCACCATGCGTATTCATGACTTTTTAAAACAACGCCTAAAGCTTGAAAAATGCCCTGTTTATAACCAAACGCAGACACGCTTGTAAATTTCATCCCGTAAACGCGGATTGTCAAATTTAATTTAAAAAAAAAAAAAACGGTCTTCATGAAATTATATATTTATGAACGCAGGCGGGGCTATGTTGTACATTACTTAAAATCTAGAATGAAAACGTATACAGTGAGGAGTGTTCCGTGCACACTTTTTGGCTCCCCGTTTTGTGGGATCCGGATTAGATTACACTTCCGAAAAAGGCCCTTTTTGTAAAATTATCTCCCTGCCAACCCCTTTCTTTTAGCGAAACGGGGACTGTGCTTGGACCAAATGACACCACCTTTTCGGGGCTCTCGTGATAGCACATATGATACTAAGTGAACCCCCCCTTCCCTGCCCCTCCCCCCCCCTTTTTCTTCCTTAAAAGGGTTGAGAAGAAATGTGTATTAATTTTAGTATCATGCAAACAAACGAATTTCGGTATTCTACTAACGTCATATATGGGCAGTTACCGGTAGTAATAAGTTAGCACAGTTAATTGCATTATTAAACTAGTGTATTCTATTGTGTTATAAAACCATTGTGTTATAAACCTAAGAAGTTAATATATTTAAAAAGAGATCAAGTAGGACATGGAAATATAATGTAATTTTTCCAGGACACATTTTTAAATAAAAAAAGCCAGAGAAGCCCCCCCCCCCAAAAAAAAATAATAATAAATAAAAATAAAATAAAAGAACTATCTATTTTTGTGTTTCGTGTCTAGTAAATAATGGCCTTCTAAGCCAGAAAGGAACTTCCCTTACGTCAAAGACTGTCTGCCACACCTTACAGGAGGGCATAGTGCCTTGATGTGTCAGTAGGGCTCTGACAACAACACAAATGCTTAAAAAATCTTTGCCTTTAATTACGACTGGAGAAAACATTAACATGGAAATATCACATCGCTCAATTACCCAGAGCCTTCACTGCCTTAATCATAAGCGGGCCTCCTGAGAACCTCACTTGCTCATAATAAAAGAATTTCGGGAGCAACGTAGCAGCTTTGCCTTTGAATGCGCTGGGCCTAACAGTTTCTTTAGTATTTATGAATAAACATGGTTTTATAAAGCGATGGGCTTCATGCACGCTCTCACGCGTTCATTCATTTCAGACGTTTAGAAAGAGTTTTTTTCTGGGCTAGATAGCGCAATTCATTCCAGTTAAACTAGAATATCAGACTCACTGAATGCATTTTTTCAGAAAGAAACAGCGTCTGTTTGAGATTGTGACGTCATCTGGCCAAATATCAGCCTTTCGACAACAACGTTTTTTTTTTCTTTTTTTTTTTCTTTTTTTTTTTTTTTTGTGGCCTTTTCGCAATCCCATTGCAATACCATTATTTTTTCACAACAGTAAACAGGCATCGAAAAGGAAACCAAATCTCAATTACAAAGTTTTGATTTGAGTTTAACAACGTCTATGTAACGTCCTTAGCGACGTTGTATGGACTTGCGGAAAAACAGACAAGCTGAAGCCTTTCAAAGCCATGTTGTTGCAATTTCATGTCTTCCATGAACCTTCCATGTTTACAAGGAAAGTTCCAATTGATGTCCTCGGGTAGTAGATTGGTGAAAGTAATAGATTTCAGAAGTCTTCGGTCGTGGCTTTAAAGCTTAGAATGCAAGGCACTTATAACCACTGTCCTGCCATAATGCACTTACAGAACACTCCACCTCTTTCAAGAAAAAGATGACATGAAAGACAAAGAAAGTCAATTACATGAGGCTTCCTTGGTTGCTTAATTTACCACGTTTGCAAATAACCATGTCCGGATATTGCAAACGTGGGTCTGCTTACTAATAAAGCGAATGCCTGCCAAATGACCTATGCTCGCCGCAATTAGTAACTAAATAAGACCCACAACTATATCCTCATTGATGTAGAGATCGACCTCTCCCAGGGAATGCCATCGCTCGTTTGGGAGTGAACAAGGCGAATTATTGACGCTCAGCCACACGCTAAGGTTGTAATATTGTTTCCGGTGAACCGCGTCACGGGAAACGCTTTGGATAAAGTCAGGCCGGACGGCACAGTTCATTTCACGGGCCAGCTAACTTGACCCGTATTCGTCCCAAGTTCCGTGCGACCGTCCCGTCCTTTAGCGTAGGCCACGGATACCGTGACGTCAGTAGTACATCAACAGATCCAGTGCAGAGGTGTAACAACACTGTTTCAGTCATGACAACCCAGAGACAGTACATACAAAAATAATAGCTCTTTGGAAATAAAACATGCTAAATCTCAGCAAATCAAATGAAAGACAACATCCCTCCGGGGCAATAATATTCGAGTGTCATAAAATGAATTCATCTCGCCGCGTTATCTTCACGCGAATCTATGAATTTGCGAACCGGTGTCAAAACCAAGAGATAAAGGGTAAAAAAAAATATTAATTAAAACAGACTTTTTAATTATACCGCAAGAGCTTCCCGTTTGAGACGCCTACTGAATCTGTGAAATGCCAGTTCACTGTTTCTTAATATGTCTACAGAATTCTAATTTATATTTTTTCTGGGAAATATCCCCGAGGAAATCCCCACGGTATGGGTTGACGGTTGTGTTCACTTACTTATAACCCATTTCGTCAATGGCGACGCTCATGTGCCTTGGCTGTCGGGGACACGAGTACATGTTGCGGTCATCTTCGGGGACCAGGTCAACATCGTGAAAGACGACGCACTGGAACTTGTACCTTTTCAACGACTCCACGAATGCCACATTCATGATGCGAGCTTTGTTGAAAGTATCATTTCCGGTCTGGAAAAAAAACAAAAAGAAAAAAAAACAAGGTCTATAAGTTAAAGGTACATGGATTCCAGCACTAGTATTTGGAATAGACTAGCGCTCGTATGACCCGCGACTGGCCATTGCTCTGAAAAAATGTCAGCTCTTTGTTATGTATGCAGGAATGGTATTTAATTTTCAATATTTTCTTCTTATTTATCCTGAGACCATGTTTTAAAACGCATGCAAAGTTTGAAGCTTCAAGAAAAAGTTCAAATTTTAAGCTTCAAAGTTTCAAGTTTAAAGTATGAAGTGACCCTTTCATAACAACTGCTTGAAAACATTTTTTTTAAATTTTTGCTCAAAAGGAAAAATGTAAACCAGAGTATTATCATTATATGTAATTTTCATGCCAGTTCAAAACAGAGTCTAGACACAATTGGAATTGGGTATATTTACTATTCGGTATAAAAAATTACCATTGTCATGCTTGAATGTCCCAAAACAAATAAACTGTCTGTGAGGTTAGAAACGAAATTGAAGAAGAAATTAGATGTCACGATTATTTATTACTTATATATTTTACACAAATAGCGGGGAAAAACAAACCTGCTCAACAACGACTATTCTGTAATCCAGCTGCTGCCTTTGAAGTAAAGGGTGGAGGTAGTATAACAAGGCGACCAGGTGCTTCTTCCGGTCTCTGTACGGGATGACCACGGTGACCCTGTGCCGAGCCGTACAGTTAGACGGCCGCCATACTCCTCCGGGCTTTATATCCGGGTACTTTCTTAATAGCTTACTAAATGATAAGTTGGAAGCTTGCTTTAAGTTTACCGGAAATCTTCCTTCTGTTCGAAATATAATAAAAAGTAAAAAATACTTAAGGCCTTTAAACATGTATTAAATTATAATTGAAACTAGAAAGAATTCGGCTACATAGTGAAATTAGCCCACTTGCAGAAACCATTAGGCAGTACCCCTTTTTTATCGGTGCCTTGACCCGGCAAAATGAACCCCAAATCCCTCTATCTCTAACCGTTTTCAACATAATAGTCAACTTCCGGTTTTTGACCTTGATCGTGATCCAGAAGGTCAAGGTCATCGAGATACCTTATGTAACGTTGTTTAGTCCCAAAGGGTCGAAAATGAGCTCAAAATCACTCTATCTCTAACCATTTTCGAGATAATAGTCAACTTCCGGTTTTTTTACCTTGATCGTGATCCAGAAGGTCGATGTCACCGATTTAAATCTTATGTAACTTTGTTTAGGCCCAAAGGATCGAAAATGAGCTCAAAATCACTGTATCTCTAACCGTTTTCGAGATAATAGTCAACTTCCGGTTTTTTTACCTTGATCGTGACCCAGAAGGCCGATGTCACCGATTTAAATCTTATGTAACTTTGTTTAGGCCCAAAGGGTCGAAAATGAGCTCAAAATCACTCTATCTCTAACCGTTTTCGAGATAATAGTCAAATTCCGGTTTTTGACCTTGACCGTGACCCAGGTCAAGATCACCGAGATACCTCTTCTGTAACGTTGTTTAGGCCTAAAGGATAGAAAATGAGCTCAAAATCGCTCTATCTCTAACCGTTTTCGAGATAATAGTCAACTCCACGTCAAGATTCAGCATGCATGGTTACACCCCCATCCCCCCCCCCCCCCCCAATAATTACGTTTTATATATTCCAACTGGGATTTGAGTGCTTTTATGCCGCTTTTTCAAGATTCACAGGGCTCATTTTGACCTTAACCTTAGAGGTCAAGGTCAAACATATTTTCAGTTTTACCGAGACATGATGACTGTCCACAAGTGTACCAAATATAAAGCTCCGCTGAATCAAACGCTTGTGGGAGTTTCCTGTAAACCAGCTTGTAATAAAAAATAAATTTGACCTCAATTTGACTTTGATCTTGACCGTTGAGGTGAAAAAATTTTGGATTCACGAAAACCTTGTCACCCTCTACACCAAATTAGGTCTTCCTTCGCCAAATGGTGTAGCAGGAGTTTTGCTGGAAACCATCCAAACGGAAAAAAAAGAGAAGAAAAAAGGGGAAAAAGGACAGAAACTTCCAGAAAAACTATAAACCTATACCCAGTTGCAAACGAAGTTGGCAAGTGGGAATTAGAAACACATATGACTAGTTTTTAAGAGATTGGCGAGTTTTTAAGAATGCTTATGCGTATGTGTGTAAGTCTATACTATCGCTGGCCCTCCAATCCCCTTCCCCTGTCACCCGTCTCCAACCAAGGACCTACTTTTGCTGAGAGAAGAAAACACCCCTTCGTTACAGCATCTACTACCGTAAAACGTGCCGACTTCTAATGTTGTCTTCGCATCGTATTTCACACAAAAATCTTTTCAAATACTTACTTAGACCGGGGGGAACTGCGGGGCAATAAGAAATGTATGACCCTTCAGGCTGGTTATACGAGTCATTTTTCATTGACGACTCTGATGAAGAAACTGTGTTTGGATAATTTGATTTTGCTGTAAGCGTCACGTTTGAAGTCCGGATTTTTCTATCAAATTTCAACCCACTTCTCAACATCAGAGAGTTTCTGTTTGGAGTCTCTGACACTGCAGAATCACGCGTCTTATAAAACGGCTCGGTCACTTGCTTAGCCCTAACAGAATTTGATGGAATGTTACTCAAGTGCTGATTAATTAGCTGCGAATAGACAGAATCATTTCCTGCTTTCGAACGTTCATTCCAATTTTTATCGTGCGTTGGATTACTGTGATGTAGTTCCTGATGAGTTCTAATTCTTCTCTGGGGGTTATTTCGCCGCCGCCATTCTGTCGTATACTTGACTACATTTTCATTATCTGTCATTTGAGGTTTTTGATGAAAATCAGAAACTCCTCCTGCTTTATAACTGCCTCGAGCAGGAGTCATGTTCTGTGTAAAAGAGGACGCTTCTCTCAATATCTCCAAAAATCGTTTGGAATTAATTTCATTTTGTAGCAAACGCCTGTTAAGCTCTACAGACGGAACAGTCTGCATCATAATAGAGTGAAGACTTAAGTCTAGTTCTCTCAACTCAAGATGTAATTTACGCTCGCTGTGCAAATCACCTCGAAATTTCCCGTTGTGAACCACGAGGATTTGCGACAGGGTCATAAGGATGAAGAAAAGAAGTGCACCCAGAAGCAGTAATGATGGGATATCACGTCTTTTGAACATTGTTCTCTTAGATATTTGCCCACAAAGTAGTTGGCTGATATTTGATGATTGGCCATGTTAGTGAACTCAGTGCATCCATTTGACGTCCAGGGCACGTTTCTAATCACGAACCTTCTTCCACTTTTTGCCAATTACCAGTCGCTGTTCAAGAATCGTCGGATGCACACTCTCCAGATCTAGAAACAGAAACTTTAAGGTAAAAGAAACAAAAAACTTAAAAGTTGAGTCAAGAGCATTTTTAGGAAAACACGTAATTTGTTCAAACAGTAGAAAAATGCTTTATATAGACTTTGAAAACCTTGAAATAGTTAATATATTATTCGGTTGCAATTGTTATTGGGAGGCTACTTGTTATTTTTCACAAGCAATTCCCATTAAACGTGAGTAAAGGCAACTGGTTACAGAGGAACTTGTACATTAATCACTATATAATATTGTTCATTTATCAGAACCGTTGAATAAAACTGATCCGAACTGAATGGAAAACTTCCCACGGATTTTTCCATTTAGCAAATAACATTTTTGCTTTTATTTTTTTTTTAACTTACTACTGCATATTTACACCTTCTACTTAATAAATTGTAGACTGGTGTTAATTTTCCTGATGTAATTTCCCCCAAAATCAAAATAAAATTGCTTATCGCTTGGTAAGCGTTAAATATACACGTAGGATGCTTGCTATATAAAATATATATAATATTCTATATATAATATTGTACTTTAGTGGCCACACCAAAAGCATGCACAGGTTGGAAGTCAGAAAGCCTGAAAATTTTGCTCACTGGCTTTGTAGCACTTAAGACCTTATTTAGTAAAAAACACTTCTTTCAGCTCCCCCTTTGCAACGCTTTTTTTTTGGCGTCACGTGATTACCAAAATGCACAGCTCACACTTCGGGTTCTTAAGACAGTACTTTATGGACGATTGCTTTCTCCTGTTCTTTTCTAATTCAATCCCGTTGTAAAGAAATGAGGAAGTACTACCATTTTTTCTCCGCCTCTCAAATAATCTTAATTCCGTTGTCCTTAGCAATTTATTTCTCCATCTACACTGTTAACTTTTGTAAAATTTAAAATTTATCAAAAGCAGTAAAAATAGTTTTGAAAAGTCAGTGCATTTTATTTACTTCATTCGCCATTGCCAAAGGATTTTTTTCATACAGACCACAGCTATCAGATATCAGTACTCTTCGTAACCCATGCTTGAATTGAATTAAATGCTGTGATTTTTCTGTTCTCCTTGTCTTTTCATTTTCATTTTGTACTGTGATACTGGGTGCTTATACTTCGGTAACTGCTTAATGAGAAAGATCCCTTTCGTTTTTTTCACGAACATCTCGCCGAACGGGCAAAATATAAGCGACTTCTAATTCTAGCAAAACAACTCTTCTGTCATTTGGCACTTTCAGCGGGTCAAACGCAACAATTTCAGTACCAAAAGCAAGCCTCCTCAACCCCCCCCCCCCCACCCCACCCTGTTTTTGAACAGACCGAGCAGGGGAGTCATAGAACCATTTTCGTATGGCGAGAGCTTGATGTTTTAACGGGTGCAGGTCATTTGCTCACTGGTCACTTGCTCACCGGTCGTTTGCAAATAATAATATCCCCTTATCGTAAGAAAGACAAACAGTTGCACAGAAAGATCCTATTTCAGTTATCTCAATTGCGTAACTGCATAAGTTGGGGTGTGTTTGTGCAAGATAGTAATAATTTGCATGTTTTGTCTTAAAACTGAAGCAGAGGATGTTCTTATAAGATACAAAATTTGAGCTGAGTTCAAACAATTCGTTCCGAAATGTTTGAAAAAGATAATGTAAAATACGGAATGAAATTTTGGTGGTGAGCAAACGACCGTTTTTTTTTTGTTTTTTTTTGTTTTTTTTTTGTTAAGGTGGTGAGCAAACGACCGTTTTTTCCGTTAAGGTGGTGAGCAAGCGATCAATGAGCAAATGACCGGTGAGCGAATGACCGGATCACTTTTCAACGGCCTAATGGAATGGCAGAACGCGGGAGAGAAGAACGTTTTTAATTATGTTAAAGGACAGGACACAGTAGCTTCGTTAGGCATATTCTCAAGTAAATGCAGTCATTATTATTAGTGTGTTTAGTTTATCGATATTTCATTTCACTAATTTGTTACTGCCTCTAGTCCGGTTATAGAAACCGATAATTTTTTATCGATATACGAACTGCCATTGTTTACAAAATAATTATCTATAAACAAAATCCGTTGAAATATGGAATTAAAAGCTGGAAATTCTTTGGTCTTTCTGTCTTTTAATTTCCATTTTGTTCTGTTGTACTGGGAGCTTAACTCCAAAACTCCGATAACTGCGTAATGAGAAAGGACGTTTGGTTTTTTTACGGACGTCTTGCCAAATGGGCAAAATATAAGGGAAATTTTAAATCTAACAAAACATCAGTAATATTTGGAAAGAGAGAAGTACGGATCAATAAAACATTAAACTACCCTAAGTTCAGTCCTAAAGTGGACTTTTTAATGATGGTTTTGGAAGCATTAAATCTGCTTTTAGTTGATCCAGTGATGTAATGTAAGAACCACCACCCTCCTGCCACATCTCCAAATAAAATCCTGGATTTACGCATGGTGTTCCAGGTCAAATTTAATTGACGTCTGGGCGATGCATACTTTAGAAATGATCCCTAAAAGTATGATCCTGGATTTACGCATGGCGTACCAAACATTTATTTCAGGGCAAAATGCAAACAAAAAAGCCAGATTTTCTTCCCTTTTAACATGATATTTACCAGCAAAACAATATTTTGTATTAGTACAATTACTGGAAAAATTGGCCACAGTTTCATCAAACCTTATGTAAATTGTTATTAAAATGGTGACGTCGCCCTTAACCGCACAGCGTTTGAGCTGCCGACCCCCTGAAAAATAAGCGCACTGGAAAGAGCAAAAAAAAAAAAAATAGAACAAGTATGATACGTGGTAAGCTTACCTTCTTGTATATATTGTGAAGTTATCTTATCTAAACGGTCTACCATACGTAAACAAGCCAAGGAGTACTTAATGTTCTTGTGTACAGGCACTGATCCATGGCAGCTTTTCACACCAGCACAGCCGAAATTCTTTGTTTTGCTAGGAATACACTTCCGTACTGTACTTGAATCCTTATCATCGGTTAAAACAGCAGTCTTGCAACGCAGCTTTAAACTTTCAACTATGCAGCCTGCTCCGGCATTTAGAACACTTATCCTTGTGCCTGTTTAACATGTTCTGATGTTGAAACATATAAACTCCAAGGAAAAAACAGCATTATGTCTGTATATATCATATTATATATTGACAAAAAATGTATCGAAATATGTGTTCTATATATATAGAAAAAATGGCTCGAAAAGTAAATGCTAACGAATGAAAATTACACCACTAAACATACTGTTTGTGCCGAAACCTTAAATGCGCAATCACACACACTCATTCCTATTTTTGTGTGCGACAAGCCTCCTGGAATCACTCATGCCTGTGGTTTTCCCAAGAGTTCTGCTCATTTTCTAGCAAGTGCGGATACCACAGCTCATGCATCTTGGTCTTAATGTTTTGCTCACTAACCAGGTCACTTAAACTAGCGGAGTTTCAGCTTCAGTTCAAACGAGGGGCGGCTCATTTCGTATTCTAAATGCTTCTTTTTCTTTTTAATGCCTTTGCTTGATGTCTTTCTTTCTTTTCGTTTTCATTTTTTTTTAAATCCGTAAAGCTTTCATTTCAACCATATTTTCCGGTTTTTAATGATGTGAACTATCCTGTGAATGCGTGGGTGGTCGTGTAAATGAGTGACTGAATGAATAACCCCCTCCCCCATTAATCAAATGGCCTGCTTTTCCATGCTGCTGCTGGTTGTGTATTCATCGTTAGCTGAAACATATACACGAGGGGCAAATCAGCATTCACATTTTTTTGCAACTGATCTGAAAGATTTTTATCGGAGTAGCGTGATATTATCTTTTTCTTGAAAGGTTTGCTTCATACGATTTTGGGGCCTCATTGGAGTTCATTTCTGATTGCAGATGACCCCCAAACGCATCTGTGGAACCGAACTCAGGTGCCCAGGTACTCAAAGTATTCTCTCAAAACGTGAAAAGAAAGTGTTAAATTCATTTCAGTATACTTGGTATCATATGTGTTACCATGCGTGCCCCCCCCCCCCCACCAAATAAAAAAAAATAAATAAAAAACGCAGAGAAAGGATGGGGGGGGGTTAATTTTGAGGTCAAAACGCAGCCCAGCGAGGAGTGCCAATTTCTTGAAAGGATGGGGGGGGGGGTAATTTTCACTATTGTAGAAGTTAATTTTCATTTGATGCGTTGTCCACAATAAAGGGGGACATTCTCAGAACTGTCCTGGGCGTTTGGTTAAAAAAGGGAGTATTATTTCCAGCTTGGCACTTGCTCACCTGTCATTTTAACAAGTCATGGGCTCGCATGGTTACCACTTGGTATATGAATCGCCACCCCCCAACCCTGCCCCCGTGTTCGCATTTGTTAACTGTGCAGTTAGCTGTACTCCAAGAAGAAATAGCGGTCCATTTTGTTTATTAAACAGGGTAAATTTATCAATTTATTTGCAGGTGTTCTGGTTGCCAATGGAGTACTTAACGCAGTCAGTTAACTGCACAGTTAACTTTTGTGAATACCAGGGCTATGAGTCAATTTGACTTTTCCCATGGTCCAGTTCCAAGCACGATTACGTTTCGAATGAACTTTCTTTAGACATTCTCGTGAAGTTTGCAAATGCGAATACGTTTGTAGTTGTTCTTAAGGTGTCCGGAAAAAATGGCACCGGTAAAAATGGCACCGGAAAAAATGGCACCGGAAAATATGACACTTTTGAAATAACGGAAAAAATGGCACCTTTGGTTCTTACATTGTCTAATATTTTATTTACTTCACTTCATACCTTAGCAATAGAAAAGTCTTGCCTATTACATATTTTACATAACATTGTAAATTAAATTTCACTTAATTTCCATTTATCATTTATTTATTACAAGGTCCATAGTTTAGATAAAAATGTTCTCTTGAAGTATACTGCGTAGGATTTATATAATTCACTGAATTATTTCCATTTTAACTGTTCACCATAAAATTTTAGCATTTCTGAGTAAAACACTGCGATATACATGCGTTTATATAAGAAGTATATCAAAGAAATGTCAAGAGTTAAGGGGAAAGGAACCCTGCGGATACGTCCGGGAAACGTTCAGGGTAAGGCTAAAAGGACCATAAAGGAACCCCAGCGAGTAATACTATTCCACATTTCCATAGATAAAACGTTACGTAAAGATTCATCACGTGCTAACGTAAATATGTATCGAGTTGTTTGTATAACTTTTAAAAATTGATCCTTTAAACATGAAATGATTCTTTTTTAACTGAAACTCATGTGATGAAAAATGAAAATGAAAATGAAAAGTGCCATTTTTTCCGTATGTTCAAAAGTGCCATTTTTTCCTCTTTCTCTCTCTCTCCTCCCCCCCCCCTCTCTCTCTCTCTCTCTCTCTCTCTCTCTCTCTCTCTCTCTCTCTCTCTCTTTTCTCTTTCTCCCTCTCTTTCTAGATGATTTCCAGACGATTTATTCTAGACTGTTTGACGTTGGATGATGAAATTTGCTGCTAGTACAGAGTGTAATAAGATCTCGGTGGGATCTTTTTATCCTGAACTTCAAGGTCAAGGTCAAAATGATGTTAAAAGATTTTTTACGGTTTCCGGACCACTCCTTCTGGACCGTTTGACAATCGACGATGAAATCTAGCACACGTGTAGAGAGTGACATTCAAGGTCAATGTCAAATTAAGGTCAACCCTTATTTTTCACGATATATATATATATATATATATATATATATATATATATATATATATATATATATATATATATATATATATATATATATTGACCTTGATCTACAAGCCCGAGGTGAAATTGGAGTCAAAGTATTTTTTCACCTCAGAGTGGTTTCCAAATAACTCTTCCCACCTTTTATTATATGAAAGCGTTAGAGAAGGAGTGATCAAGATTGACCTTGACCTCTTCGGTCATGGCCAAGGTCAAAAACCGGAAGTTGACATTTTCTCGAAAACGATTTGGACCTGAAAGACCCTCCTCGATCATGATCAAGGGCAAAAACCGGGTTTTGAAAAAAATCTGAATTTTTTTGTGGCCCCAAGTTTAATTTTCGCTACTCGATAGCGAAACCGGTCTAGTTTGTTTTGATTCACCCTCCTGAAAATAAAATTTGTAGCCTAACATTATGCAATCAAGGCCTGTTACATTTTACAATTACATTGTGTTAATATGTCTAAGGACGTGGATGCGCGGGTGGTGAGGTAAGGTGGGTGGTGTGTGGGGGGGGGGGGGGGGGAAGGCTGTTCCATGAACCATTTTTTGGACTGAAAACATTCTTTCGCTTGAGACAAATTAAGCAGATTTCCATTCATCCTGTTGTTCTTTCTTATCCAATTCGAAATCGAGTTGGTGAAGCAGAATTTCGGATGTTAATGCTCTTTTTACTTCGTAAAAGCTAACGGTCGCTTATCTCCACCTTTTTACTGGATTTCCCTCATCCGATTACCAATTATTCCGTTTTTATGTGCGGAACATTATTAGACTTATTTTTTGGGAAAAATCTTTTCAACATTTTCTCTTGTTAGTTTCCAGGATAGGAGGTGCTTATTTAGTTTTTGGATAGTTTTTACTCATATGTAACAGGTTTTCATGTTACGACGGGAGTTTTAAGGCGTTTTGAATGCAGAAGCTAAATGGCGCCAGGAATCGTAGTGTTGGCTTTGAGTAAACAAACTCGGTCTGTGTCACCGTAACGTGTTATTCTCCACCGGTCGGCAGATTCATTTTTACCTGTAGACACCTGGAGCTGTAGAAATCTGACCGTCTGTCGGGTTGTTAGCGTCAGATTGAATGTGAGAGAGGCATGGCGCTGTAAGTTGTCCTGTTGTCTGCCTTAACACTGCTCGACGTAACCCCAGTACCATTGGTTTCCCGTCGCTGTTGAGTCTGAATTAACAAAGCGTTGATCCGATTTACACGTTTCTAGCTAGATTCACGAGCTAACGACCACATCCCCTGCCCCTGTGGGCTTTCCGGGACTTCAAATGGCACTACCCCCCCCCCCCCCCTCTTGGTAGAGGCACCGCTTTGAGGGCAGGGAGCCAAGGGCCTCCCCCTTGGGTCACAGGGTTAGAAAGAGTGGGTATTCCCTTGTGGCTCCACCCAGGCGGCTCCACAAGTGGCACTACCCACGTGGGTATTCCCCTTCTCGAGAGCTCACCCGAGGTTGTGCCTCTCCCCCTCTCCCCTATGCAGGTATAGATAGGTTAAGGAGTTGGGTAGGTGATAACTGATCTAAGCCTGTTGCTTGAATAATCATCTCAGATTTCTGTTACAGGCATAGCGGAGACAGAGTTTTCGATGCACAAAGCAGAGTGCGGGCACCCATCTTTCGCATGCAACCCCACTCCCTCTGTGACAAGTGTAGAGCCTGAGAAGGGCAAAGTATTTGCGAAGGGCAAAGCATTTGCCTCGAATTTGAACATCGCACCGGCGGAATAGAAAGCAATAAACACAAACCGTACCAAAATCAGAGGCATAAAGAACTGAGGGAGGAACTCAGGACGCAGAAGGCTCTCTCAGACACCAAAAAGAACCTCTGGCCGAATCCTCTCCGACAGCAACATTTCAGGCCACCCCTCACGGGGCTGCTACACTAGGCAGGAGTAGGAAAAAGGCAAACTTGAACGACTGTGTATCGTCAAAAACAGCAGCAGAGCTGGATAGCTAAGACAAAGAAGCCTTGAGGGACTCCTGGCTATCGCATTGACACCCCGCCACGAGGTGCACATCTCTCAAAGGCGACGAGGTGTATGTGAAAAGCATCAGTCGCAGTAGCTACCCAATTTTGATTGTGCACGAGGGAGAGTTAGGCATCCCTCTTTCGCAACATCTAGATCCACAAGGAGCCACCCGCTGGCACCATTGAGAAATCGAGCCAGAGACTGGCTCCGGAACCGGAGTGGGTGAAAGAAATGACGGCTATGACAACCTTACAGGAGCAAGCTTGATTCACTGCGCGCTTTCATTGCACTCACGGTACCGGCATCCACCACACAAGCCCGGGAGACACAAGACACTGATGAGGAATCGGCAGGGATTCCTCCATCAGGCCACACGTCGACGTTACATCCCCGGATGTGGATACACAATTTAGAGCCAGCTCTTCTGTTCTAATTTTCCCGGGGGACCAAGATACTAACTTCCCGCCAGCGGAAGAGGAACAGGAATCAGACGAAGAAATCGAGCCATTACACCTAGCCTCAGGGGAGAAAGAGGATGACTGCGATGAGTTCCAGGAGGGAGAAGTAGAGGTGCTTACTCAAATCATTCAACGCCTGGACGGGCTACGCTCCCTGAAGCAAGGACAACAACACTGGCGGCGGCAGGTAGACACCACCACCCCCACCGGAGACAGATTCATGGGTCGAAGCGGGCAATCCTTATGCTGACAAAGAGGAGCCTCCTCTCCGTTTAACCTCCCACAGCCAGGAGCCCAAACAGGAGCCAACACAGTAACGTCCAGAGAGAGGAAGTTTAAACGGATGGCTCAGCCCTGTAAACAGCTAGGGATCAGAGTAGCCATCTACAGACAACATCATCCCCAAGGAGCCCCTCGAGCAACCAACAAAGAGAACTGTGTCGATGCCTAAAGCAAAACCGGACTCAGATGTCCCGCTGGTACAGAAAGACGCCAAAATCCTAGAAGGACTAGCCCGCCAAGCGTTAAACATCACCTCCATGCAGGACAACACGCTGAAGGCGCTGAAAGAGGCGCTAGCTCAGAGGTTTATATCTGACCCAGTGGTATTTAAGCTCCTAAAATTTGTCTCCTTAGCCACCAGAGACACAGCTAAAATAGCAACCAACCAACTAACTTTGATGGTGCAGCTACGCAGAGACACCCTTTTTTACACTGTTGGTCATCACTAAAAGGGGCCCGAGAGTTAAGACATACGAACATTCTTAACCAGCCGGAGCTATTCCTCCCACAGGAAGTGGAAAGAGTGAACCCTGGAGAGAACAGAGCCTTGTGCCAGGACTTGGCGCTGATGTCATACCCAAGACACCCCTATGGAAGAGCTTTTGCCACCAGGGGTCGCTACAAGAGGCAGCATAGGGGAGACAGATCAGCGCCACAGTCACGTCACCACTCACCATCTGCCAAAAGATAAAGACAGCACGAAGACAGTGCCTCCAGCCATATTGTCTCTCAACAGTACAGGTAGCAACCAATCACGGTAAAGCATGGATGTGAAGGACTCATGTCCAAGCAATACCGTTCTTATATCTCAAGAAATAAAGTAGATTCTGAACCCGTAGGAGGAAGGCTAGGCTATTTCTACGAAATACCTGCCCAGATTGGAGCACCAAGTCCAGTGGTCAATTGGATCCGACAAGGGTACTCCCGTCCCTTCAATAGGTACAACAGAGCCAGGTACCTCAAAGTACCTCCCCATTTCAAGGCTCCGAATTACATAGCCACCTCCTACAGCCAGGGCACCGAGCAGAACCAAGCTCTTCACCAAATGCTAAAAGAGCTATTAGAGAAAACAGTCATACAGAAAAAGCCAGATTCCGAACAGCGCTTTTTCAGCCGGGTTTTTCTAGTCCCTAAGAAAACAGAATGCTGGAGACTAGTCATAGATTTGTCCGATCAGCCACCTTTCAGATGGACACCGCCCAGTTAATCAAAGAAATGCTAAAAGCTGCATGCTGGAGAACGTCGATAGATCTTATCAATGCAGATGTTTTCGAATAGGGCGGAAGAGATTTTGGTTTCTGGCACTTTCATTCGACCTCTCCATGGCCCCATATGTATTCTCAAAGGCAATGAAGGTTACAAAGACGTGGGCAAGACTCCAGCACTTGCTAGCACTTCAATACCTAGACGACTGGTTCCTCGCTCACAAGGAGGAGACTCAGGTCGGGCTCTAACTTCTACCCTCCTCCTAGTAGGGCAAGCGGTACTGGCAGAACTTAAAGTCAATGTCTCAAAAAAAGAACTTACCCCCAAACAGCAAATGACCTTTCCGGGAGAGAGTCGGGACTTGGAGTTAGCCATACCCTAACCAACAAAGGACAGGTGGGAGAGGATGGTATCAATTATCCAAGACATCTCCTCTCACCACCCCATGAAGCTTGCCCAAATGGAGTCTCTTCTGAGGTTACTAGTAGTCACAGAAAAGACAGCCCACTTGGGCAAACTACACAACAGAAAGTTTCAAAGGGCTTTGAAACTGGCAGAAGCTCGAAGCAGGGGACCTCGCAGAGTAATATTCGTCTCCAAAACAGCCCTGGAGGACCTACAATGGTGGGTATCCCCAGACTGCCTGTCGCAAGGTTAACCATTCAAGCCCCCCACCCCAGTGCTGTCGATCAAAACAGAAGGGCCATCCGGAGGGGGGTTTCTATTTCAAAAGAAAGCTATGGAAGGACACCTGGCACCCAATTAAAGAAACACATAAATTGGCTAGAGCTTAAAGTAGTATGGTTGGCAATCACACAACTTCTCCCATCTTTAAAGAACAATGTAATAAACATCATAATGGACAACTCAACAGCGGTGGCCTCCCTCCGCAAACAAGGGGCACTCACTAGGCAGAATTGACACAACTGATAAAGAAAATTGGTTCTCCGCCAACCACATAGCCGGCAAATTAAATGTAATGGAAGATATAGCCTCCAGAGTAGGCAAAATAATTGAGCTTAAACCAAGGCTTCTTTAAGTGGGTAGTGGCACAATCCCCATGGGGCCCCCGTTCCTGGATCTATTTGCCAATTCACTAAGCCACCAACCCCCTAGATATGTCTCCCTTTGCCCAGACCCAAAAGCCTGGGTTCTAAACGTCTTCAAATGTCAATGACCCAAACAAGGACTGTATGCCTTCGCGCCACAAACCATTCTAAAGTAGACATTCCTCAGAGCAAGCTCATTCTGATAGCCCCATGACATCCAGAGGCTCCATGGTTCACCCTACTATTGCGTTTCAAGATAACGAAGTGCCTTCAGATCTCTTGTCACCCGGGATTCTTACACCAACCAGATTGGGACCACAGTCACCCCACCCCTCACCTCCTAGACCTGGGGTATGGTACCTGTGCCTACCTTTCTAAACAACCAAGAGTTTTCAGATAAGGTGATGAAGAAAATTACCCAGACACACAAACCATCCACGGCTAAAATTGATAGAGAAATGAAACGAGTCTCAGGCTGCGATCCGGGAGAAGTCTCAAAATTGATAAAACACTTCAAATTAGTATCTTCCCCATCCAGATCAAGTACAGCCCATTGGGATCTGGAATTAGTCCTCAGGTTCCAAACGGACAAAGAAACCTTTGATGAAACACCTATTTCTCCAAGATGGGCTACCTAAAATTCACCTTCCTTCTAGCCCTAGCGCCAAACAAAAGGAGGGAGAGACTTCAAGCCCTCGAACAAGAGATCTTCAAAGTAAATGGCTCCTGGGATACAGTGGTTCTAAAACCAAACCCTTCCTTTAGGGGTAAGACAGACATAGCCACTAAAGAGGCAGGGTCATTCGAGGAAATCAAACTCACGGCCCTTCCCACTCCCACATCATAGGAGGAGCCAACACCTGCAGTATACCCGTGCGTGCCCTTGGGAAATATGTGAATATGTAAATAGATTATAGGGGACCAAATCAGAAAACCCTAATCATATCATTTAGGACCAGTGTAAATAGGGACATATCCAAACAAACCGTCTCTAACTATATCAAATTGGTAATTTTAGAGGCATACTCCAAAGCCTCAAAAGAATTCATATCCCACTACGAAATCAAAGCCCATCAAGTAAGACAAGTAGCCAATTCCTTGAATGCGCTACACAATGCTTAGTTACACGATATTCTACGCACGGGATACTGGTCTTCTCCGAACACCTTTATAGGATTCTATATAAAAGAATTCAGTCAAAATGAACTAACAAGGCTCTATTCAATAGATCCCTTCATAGCATCAGAAAAGTTGTTTCTAACCCAAATTGTCTGTCAGTTACAACAGAAACTGCAATCAGAGTAAGAGAAGAGCCACATCCAGCAAACGGGGTCGAAGCAACAAGCACTCCCCAAGATTCAAACCCTGAGGAGGAAAGCATAGCCAGAGCAACTAACGACCCATAGACTATAGAACTGTTAGTTATCAAAGTGGCTCCGTACATTCAAAGCCGTCGGAAAAGTAGACAGAGGCATTTCTCTACTTCTCACTTATTGTCGTAGAGTAATGGTGCTATGCAATTCTCACCTTCCTGAGTTTCCTATGTCGAGTGAGAAAAAACTTTTGTTTTGCTATTTAAATTGATAATTAATCTTAAATATCATAGTTACTTTGATTTAGTTGATCCCTAGCAGTATTTGGTGCACAGACTGTTTTATTTCTAAAGATCGTATTATTGTATCAAAATGAAAGAAATTTTATCATTATATTCAAATTACTGTACTCTAGTCAGTTCGTAGGTGCATTACCCGACATCGGTTGGGCGCACCATCCGAGGGAGGTTGGAGGGAGATGGCAACAAGAAATGACTCCTCCCTCATGGCTATACACATATGCCACTTGGTCCACTATGAATAGAGCCACTCCGAAAATATGGCTCCTCCCATATGATCAGAGTTCTAGCATGGCTATGTTAGAACCAACCTGGTCATCGTTCCACCCACATGAATTATTAACTATCGTTCTTTCAATACATATGATTCTTACTTTGAAATTGGATGTCATTGTATTCAGAATTTGTTATTACTTGAAGACTCATTAAAAGACCACAAAAGTACTTTGATTTCTTTTATTTCTCTCATACAATATATCAGTTAGAGCGCATTAAAGAATGTTTCTACACGAGGTGTGCCACGCAGGTCTTACCCCAACGCCAGTTCTAATCCCGTAGAAAGGTGGCGATAAGCGAACGCTAGGTTTTATGAAATAAAACTGTCGTTTTTTCTTTCGTAAAACGATTTTTACGAGTCAAAAATGGCACCGGTAGGAGAACTGAGATAAAAAGGAATAATGGGTAATCGGATGTCTCTTAATTTTATACTACCGGAAGTTTCGGATATGCTCATGTAAGGCAATTTTAGACATGTTTGTTGACATGATACGCCTCCACGTGTAGAAAATTCAATTCACAATTTATACGTCGATACCGCAAATGAGGGAAATCCCGCATAAAGGTGGAGATAAGCGAACTACGCTTTTTCTCGTGAAAAAGCGTTTTACGAAAGGAAAACGATAGTTTCGTGCTGCTGATTTGCTAAGGGTTGCTTAACTTTTTCAAGTCGACCCCAAAGTAAGCAAGGCTAATCATGCATTTTTTCACAGCTTAATAACCTGAATTCACTGATCCTGATGGATCCAGGTCTTTTAATTTGTTTGGATTAGATTACGCACCGTACATCGGAACACAGTGTGACTCTGTGGTGTTACGTAATGTCGAATGAAGAATTTTAAGCTAAGCATATAAAAATATCTGAGATAAAATTATAGGAAAGTGCAGCAGATAAAATATAGGCGCTGAAACCTTTAGGAAGATATCATAATTTTGAAGTCGGAAGTTACCTGTTTACAAAATACATTTCTTTAGCAAGAATTCTAACCTCAAAGAAGTTTTAAAATATAGTAAAGTAACACACTTCAGTATGATGGAGAGAGAAAAGCTATCACAGAGAAAGAATTTTTAAATATCTACAGATGATAAACAGCTTTAAAATAATGAGTCTTAAGTAGCTTTTTAAATATATTAAAATTTGATTCTCCTCTAACGCAGTCCATTCTGATAATTCGCCTGTGTCGGAGTCATTTGTTATTACACTTTAAAAAACTTTCCTAGTGCAACTAAGTTCGTACTAGAAATTCCATCTATCTCTTTTTCGAGCAGCTCGCCAAAAATAGGATAGGCTAGAAGGTAGAAATTTTGCATGGATGCCGGCAGGTGTTTGAAATTTTGAGTCGAAAGATGCCTTAAATGTTGTGTTTAACTGAAAATAAGTTTTACCGCACATGAATGATAAAAACATGAACGATAAAAACATAGTTTTATGCCTGCTGAATAGTACGAAAGACGAGAAGTATCATGGGTGTGGTGAGATAGGGTGTATTGATATCGACACAGTGGTGTCTTGATATCAATGCCAGTGTTGTGACATTATATGGGCGCGTTGTGATACTGCAATCCTGCAAAACCAAATGATGTCATGTGACTTATAACCACAACGAAGCCAAAAAAGCGAAAGGAGTATGGCATCTTATTTATTTTGCCTTTTCGTTGAATAATGAAACAAACTTACTAATAAATTCCAACATTTCATTTTGCCACGCTTTTCTTTCAAATATTCAATGGCAGTGTTTATTATAAGCGTTTGCAAAGCTAATACAAATGGCGATTCGTTTGTTTCTGGTTTCTATGTAACCACATGGGAGGAATTATTCATAGAAGAATACCGGGAGCAGCTATTTTTTCATCGATTTAAATACAGAATTTCAGTATATTATCGACACACATTAGTTGATAACAGCACAGTGGTGTTGAGTTAACATAACCTTAGGTTTGCCAATAGCACAACACCTCGGTAGTGATATCACAACACCACTGTGTCGATATCATTACACCTTATCTCAACACCCCCGTAATACTTCTAGTCTAGTAGAACAGCGAACATTGAGCTTTGTATAAACAGCAAGCGCTTGTTACGTGGCGCGCTGTATGAGGTAAGAACAGTCAATGCAGGCGATTTGTTAACAAGGCAGGAACACATAATAAAGATATCTCTATGTACTGGCGATTATGGGTTTTAAACTCAAAACCATTAACTCAAGCGCTTCTCTCTGAGAAACGATATTTTTCGTTGTTTTAAATAGTTCAAATTATTTTTGGTGACAAAAATGATATCTCCATGTATGCGTTTAGAATTTTGCAGTCGATCACAGCTCCAAAAGTCCTTTTTTATATATTTCCCACTTGAAAACATAGTTTGCAAATGGGTATGCTTTGCAAAGAATTCTGGCTGTTTATTCCTTCATTTTTTTTTTTTTTTGTTTTCGTCCACGGAGGTTTCCAGAAAATTCCTCCTACGCTATTTGACGTAGGACGATGCAAATTGGCACAGAGATAGAAGGCGATGAGATGTCGTGAAATCCTCAAATTTTTTTTGACCTCAAAGTGGTTTCCAGAAAACTCCTCCTACACGGTTTGTAGTAGAAAGACGGCATTTGGCAGAGACATAGAGGGTAATGAGTTGTCGTGAAATCCGCAATTTTTTTTACCTTCAAGGTCAAGGTCAAATTGAAGTCAAAAAAGATTTTCAAAAACCTATTCCATCACGAAAAATTGCTGGAAATAGCGCTCAAATCCTTGTTTCAACACGTGTACGGTGTTGGTACGCAGCAACATCATGGATGAAATCTCGACATTTAGTGTCAAGGTCAAGGTCGTGTGACTTTTGCATATTAAAATCCGTTACAGAAAAATTGTCCATTATCTCGAAAACGTTTGGGCCTAAAAGACGTTATGTAAGAGGTACCTCGGTGACCCTGACCTCCTCCGTCATGGTCAAGGTCAAAACCCGGAAGTTGACCATTACCTTTGGGCCTAAAAGACGTTATATAAGAGGTACCTCGGTGACCTTGATCTCCTCCGTCATGGGTAAGGTCAAAAACCGGAAGTTGTCCATTATCTCAAAAACGGTTAGAAAACTGATTTGATTATTTCAGATTATATTTACTTCGATGTCCTTGTTCACGATAATAATTCGGAAGCTGACAATTATGTAGAAAGACTGAAAATGTGTCTTTGACCAGATAGATTGTACAATTACAAGTGGGTGTCATTTCGCCACGTGTAGCGAAATTCGGTCTAGTTTCAAACTGATTTTGTAGCAGGTTTTAACTTCTTTCATAGAATGTTTGTATTTAGAGTGAACCAAATGGGAATCGGCAATGGGAACAGTATAATGTTTTTCGGTCTTCAGATAAAACAAATACAACACAAGCTTTTAAACTAGTTTAAATTAATAATAACTGTTGCGCCTATTGACACGTCATGACTGTACGCGTAGCCTTCGCAATTCATTATTTGATTGACAGGTGTCACATATGATGTGCGCTACGAGTACTAGTAGTACTATATGCATGTTGTAAGGTTATTTTCTGTGACACAGTTCCCTCCTTGGAGGGGGAGAGGTGCTGGGATATCTATTACTCAGACCCCCCCCCCCACCCAAAAAAAAAAAGAAAACACAATTAATTTTAAGAGGAGGCTTGTACAGAAGCTTGAACAAATTTCGTTGCCTCTTGGAAACGTTTTTGTGCTCAAATGGTAATGGGGCTGCCAGGTTATTTATCCTAAGTAAAAAATCTTTTTTATTATTATTATAAAAATAAAAATAATAATAAATCTTATTTCTAAAAAATCCATACCGAATGAGAATTTAGTACGAAATTCGTTTTTGGTAACTATGATGATAGAAAACTGCAACTGTGTAAAAAGTAATGGAGATATGGAATCTGTAAATTTATCTAACGAAACGCTGTTATTACTAAACCTTGCGCCAACCACCACCATCCCAACCCGTACAAAACATATATATTCCAATATATTTTCCCGAGAAGCTATAGGCTCCCTCATGCTATAGGCTGCTTGTTTAACCCCACTGTACAATATGATCTATGTCCCTTAGCTCTTTAGAAAGTTACTTTTCATATTTTCTGAAAATTTTAAATACCCCACAGAATGAAATTATTTTGCACTTTATGTTGTTTGAATCATACGATTTGCAATAAAAATGTTCATTTGAAACATCTCGTTGAAGAATTATGTTCTCATTTGGTGAATTTTATTTAATATCATCATTAAAGGTAGAATTTTGAAGATATATACAGCTGGCTACTTAGTTTCTCAAACCGTTTCTCAATTTTGAAATTGCGCTATAGCTCTTCCAAGGTACTTGATTAAATTTTCTCACCTATTTTCAATCCCTCCCTCTGGATCCTCTTTTTGGCTCGGTTCAGAATGCTTGAATGTATTAACCCACAATACTTTTTTTCAGATAAAAAGCTTTTCGATTTGCCAAATTTAAGTGATCTGTCAAGTGACTTTTATTTTCCCGTAATATCCTTTCCAATCATATCCTTTTAGGAGTGGTGTTTCTTTTTTAAGCAGTTCTTTTTGGGGCTTTATATTCTGTGTGGTCTGCCGAGCGTTCCCATCACTTTAAAGGCTAAGAGGTTCACCTCCCCTGGTTTAGTTTATTGTGATGGATCATCACGTTTCAGTAATCAGTAATCCGTTTAAAGTTTTATTTTGTGTAAATATTAATATGAAAAGATTTATGCGTTTTCAGTGTATCACTTCGCTTAGGAGAAGCGACGTGTCGCTCTAGTTAATGGTTGTTTGCATAGAGACATGACTGCAAAATTCAGTGGCAACCCTTGATATTCTTTTTTCGTGTAAAGATCAAAAGATCCACATGGTTATTATCTGAATGCCTTACATGAGGGTGTTATGTCAATCGTCTGAATATTTTTCATTATTTCACATTTAATTTACTTAAACAAAATAAAAAAAATCCCATGATTTCACAACAAAAATAACCAAGTTTTCCGTGTATGTCTAGCAATGTACAGGCAAAGTAGCAATTGTGGACAAACAGACGGAAGGTCGAGCAAGGAAAATGACTGGTGAACAACTGACAATCTCATATATATTTCATACAGGACTTGAAACTTTGCATCAACTGTTATTGCTAAAGGGGTGACCATAAAAAATCTCTACGAATTCCTTGGTACCATTATTGACGACAGGCTTACTTGAAGAAAAAAATATTAATAGTGAAAGATTTAATTTAACAATTTAATTTAATTTAATGTAAGCAATTATTTTTAAGTTAGTTCGGATTTTTGAGAAACAGTCACTAGTTATTATTATTTATCTACATTCCCTTCTGTATATGTTTAATTGCCTAGAAATATGGCCAAATAAATGTGTAAAGACCGAGCTGAAAGTTTCAAATAATTTTTACAGTTTCTACTGGGTAGAGAATATTTAACTTACTACTTTGGTTTATTGCTGTTTGAATGGTATAAATATTGCGATAATACTTGGTAGCAGTCTTCAAATAAATTAAAATGACCGGTAACTTAAACTTTAATATTGTATTTTTTTCAAACATGTATACATATTGTATTTATTGCAGTGTATGACATGCTGCTATTACACGAATTATTACAATTATAGCAACTGACAAACACCTTTACAACTTTTTTGCTTGCCACCTTTCGGAACTGCATAATGCTCTAAAACATGTTGCGTTGTATTGTTTTAGTTGTGGTTTATTCAGAAAATAAGTGATTGAGTGGTTTTCTTAATTTCCGGTCCTGTAAGTTGCGAACCTATATTGGTGCATATTTGGTTCATTAATGATATTTTTTCTTATTAGATGTTCAATATTGCATTACGTACTTATTTATTTTATTACCTGCTCAACAAAGCTTTAAACTTATATTATGATCTATTGAAATAACGTCTTGTAATCACTTGGCAAATACAGGTTTTACGCTGTTGAGAAAACAAAGTAATGCATTGGTTAGGTATTACTCTGTTAGGCATGTCTTTTAAGAACACGCTTTATCAAATTAGCTAGTATGTCACCATCATATTTAATAGATTTTATGAATATATTTCTGAACTGACAAAATATGTTTTATTGCAGCTGAGCACAAATATTAATCTACGAGCTTTAATGTGAATATAAAAAATGCACAACGGAAAAGTGAGTCGACACTATTTATGTTGACATAACATACGTGCTGTTTCTTATGGTTATATATTCTAAGCTGGAGCAGTTGTGTAGCATTATTGTAATGAACGAATGTAATCTACGTGTCAGCGTTTGTAGGTTCAACTAGAGGCTATTTATTTAGTTACATATGTTATCATTATACTAAGGGAGTAAAATAGTAAGAGCATAAATAAACAAAATACGTTGAATAACTGCACACAATACCGTATCCAAAAGGGAAATGTATGTTCAAATATATGCACACAACACATACAACAACATAGTCAAGAATTAAATTTTACAGCAAATTTTATGTTGTATTCATTTTTCTAAAGTTTAGTTATTTCTGATTGTGAAAGTTAATGGAAAATATTATTTGGCCTTATTAATTGAAACCTCTAATTTAAAATAAACAAGCAATCGCATTATCATAATACCGCACCTCTTATCTAAGTAAACATATTTCCACGCGTAAAATTAGACATACTAAGAGGTTCTCATGCTGCAATATTTCATATTTTTCCCATCAAATTAAGGAGAACTTTATGACTTGATAGCAGTAAATGTACTTGTTTAGACATTTACTATAACAGTAGATAATGTCAACACTTCTCGTGTCTCTAGCTCACAGTTTATGGCAGAGGCTAGCCAAGACATTTAAAGTAAAGTTAATGCTAAATTTTAGCTTTAGTTTATGTTTACTTTAGCTTTAGTTTGTGTTTTTTGTGTATTTATTCGATACAAAGCAAGTTTTGAAACTAGAGCAGTTGAAATCAGAATCCAAAGCAGCATGTACCCCCGTCAAAAACACGCACCCTGATTCGTTCCTTAGTAAGATATGCGCAGAAAATAAGGAACAGAAAAGGTGCGGTAAACTATTCAATAGTTCGCACTTAAAACAGGACGCCTGTTGGGAAAATTTCAGGTTGATGCTAAGACAACGTCTTAAAAATAAATTGTGAAAATGGATTCATGACTACCTCATATACAATAACAAAATGCATAGCAAAATGCATATGCTTTATTCTGTTTTATATTGTTTGTGTTATTTAGCAACCAGTAAGTATTTTTAAACTAAAAAAATAACAGTTAATTTAATTGACTGATAGTATCAAAATAGTGAATACATTTGATTGTATTGTAGAGGACCTTTAGAGCATCTTGACACAAGATTCAGCTCATGTCATTTGATGTACTCATGCTCCCCAAAAGTTATAGTTCAGGTTGACCACACTAATAAAGAGCAAAAAAATGAACATTATGTGATAGTAACAGGTAAATGGTCGATACTGTCAGTTTATAAAATTATGTGTCTTACTAAATTTACTTTCACGTGCAACCATTTAATATGTAATTCAGATAGGATGCTAATTTGAAAACAGATGAATGTGAACATATTATCAACTTGTTAATTAATGTCAACACCCATTTATATCATCTATTTCGCAGTTAACGGTTGGCGGTATGACGATGCTAATGGGAATGGTAAGTTTATAGTAGTTGATTGTTTATTTTTTGCCCAGTTTAAATTTTAAAAGTTTATTAGCGAGAACGTATTTTAAGTTCTCGATTATACCTCGCCTATGTGGCTGTATATTGCAGTGACCCGGTGTTGGAAATAAGTTCTCAGAATCAGTTCTCAGTGCGCCTAAACAATGCACTGGTCGGCAACAGTGGCCTAAACAACGTACTGACCCGGGAACAGTACCCCAAAGCAACACATTTACCCGGGAAAAGCGCATCAAAACAACGCACTCGAGTGAAAACGAGGCAATCGTCAGGGAACAGGGCGTCAAAGCAACACAGTCATCCGGCCCCAGGGAGGATGGCGATGAAACAACTGAGTTGCCTGGAAACAGTGCCCAATTTCGCTGAAAAAAAATGCGCCATCTTTAATACAGATAAAAAGATAATTTGATGAAAAATTTAAAAAGTTTACCCGTCACGCACTAAATAAGACAGCTTTTGAACTATACTGTAAAAATGTGGTTTGTTAACCAATAATTTCGAATATCGATAGCGTTTCTGTGGCACAAATGTGGAAGACAGATTTTAACAGCGCACTGACTTTGGAGTTGTGTGCGTTTTCGACACATTAAAAAACGTGATATCTCAAAAACTAGTTTCCAGCATTTTTCAAATTTGCACAAGGTTATCGTTCTGATGATATGGTCTTTCAAAATCAACAGGGTTCATGAAAATGAGAAGTATCATAACCTAACAACTTACACCATATAAATTCTGCTCTAACAGTATCGAGTAAGACCTTCTTGGGCACGAAGTCTTGTACTCGTCTCTGCATCGACGTAATGAGTCGATTGACCGTAACCATCGACTGAGGGATCAGGTTCAGTTCTAAGGATGAGGGCCGTTCTCAGCTGCGCATGAGTCTGATGCGCAGGAGTTCGTGCCCAGACTTTTCTATCGAGGGCATACTACATGTGTTGGACCGGACTCTGGCCTGAAACTGGTAGTTTTTTTTTGCCTTGTAAAGCTATGTCGACATACAGCCGTGCGGCTAAATTACCGTCTGAAACTGGCAGGCAAAATTCGATCCCACTTTCCATGCGGTCAGCGTTCTCCTGAGTGGTTCACTGCCCAAGGATGCCTTAGTCTCATTACAGCGATTATTCAAAACTTGTCCGACGCATGAAGTCGAATACCGAAATCTGGTACATACCGTAAAATGGTTCTCTTAGCTTGTTGTGGCTGACCTTCGCAGAAGCGCGGCACGTTTGATTTCGCAAATTTTCCACAGTTCTCTATCTAAAAGGCTGTCTTTTTTTCAAAATTCAAAGTTTCTCTAAACTCTGCCATGATTGACCTTGTTCTTTGAGGTTTTTGCGGTGGTAACGTTGTAAGCAAATATTTAGAACAATTACAGTAACTGTTGCGTTTTTAAAGTCCTTAAGGAACTTACATAGTTATTTTTTATATTTTTTTATATAAGTTACATAATAAGTAAAGTCATGGTTGTAGGTCCATCTACTTGGGCCGCCACATATCCGCTGTGTAACGGCAGTAACCAATCACCTGTAGATATCATCACACGTGACGCTGTTACTGACGAAAGCCTTGGGGAGTTTACCTTCACTAACTACCTGGTCACTCGAAATGTATCTATGTCAGTAAGAAACAGCGGGACTACAGGTGAGTCTTATTTGGTCAAAATATCGGTAATATAATGACAATATTTGCACAGTTTTTTTTACAAAACATAATCTTGAACCTGGAATAAAACGTAACCTATTGATGTAATTTGTCGTGACAACAGATCAACGTTTTTGACACAACGCTGAGAAGGCGTTGGATAAGCAACGTTGTTTAGGCATTGCTTTTGCTCGTGACCAAAACACATCTTTCTCTGACATCTAATCAACCTCTTTGGTGGGTCTTTAACCGGCGTCAGAAAATCAACGTTGGATAGATGCCGGAATCAAAACCAAAAATCAACCTCATTGCGTTATCGTTCAACGGACATGCCAGCCATTACAGGTCACTTTGAAAGTAGACCTAAACCAGGACGTAAAATATGAGAATTTCGAGTTTTATTCACCCTGCTTTGAAAAAAACATTCATGGAAATCCATGTCATCCGTATCCTGCGTGAGTGGATGACACAAAGATGGGGGGGGGGGTATTTTGACGGAGTGGTGAGTGATGACTGTCTTGACGGCAATTTTAGATGTAAGATTTTCCCTTCGTCGATAGAACGTCGCCTTCCCAGCGTCTGCGCGTCGATGCAACATTGTTGAAACGTCGCAATAATCCCTGGGCCCCGGTATTGCTAATAAACTTAAATTCGTTCGCTGTAATGAAAGACAACCAATAGCTTGAAAATGGATATCGGTGTTGTACGTGTGGAGCAGAGCAAAACATTAAATTTTGAGATGCGATTAGAAATTAATTCAGATACGACTCGTAACAGTGTGATAAATAAGCGATATCAGACAGCATTCATATCATTATCCCCCGTGTAACGGAGGGATATAGTTTTCAGTTTGTCAATCCGTCCGTCCGTCCGTTCGCTCAAGTATACTACGTTTTGTCCAGGCTGTTACTCGAAAACTATTCATGCTAATGCTTTTTCGTTTTACATGCGGTTAATACGTATATTAAAGGTGTGCAACGTCGTCTTATTTTTTTAAATCGATCAAAAATTGTCAGGCAATGTAGGGTTTTCAGTTTTAATGAAGTTACTAACATCCAATGACATTATATGTCACATGTCCTGCCTCACTGAAGCTCCAGTTGAAGTTAAACATATCAAGGGTTTTAATTGATGAAAGAGTGAAAAACAAGCAGCATGCTAGCTTTCTTTAAGTATGTATCACACTACACTGTCGTGTTTATGTGCTAAGCTTCGCTGGTGGTCACCGGTACAACTCCTGTACTCTCCGGAGGCGGACTACCAGATAATTACATATTCACCGGTCTTCACTTCCATTGGGGATCCACTGATGACCAAGGATCGGAACACACCGTTAACGGTGTACAATATCCCATGGAGGTGGGTTTCCACTTTTAATACACATTCTTACATATTTACTGCTTTTTGGTTGTTTTCAGTGTTTGTTTGTTGTGTTATATGACAAGATCCAAATAAAATGAATGGGGATCATCCAGTAATAATCTCTGTACGAAAAAAAAACAGTAATCGAAGAATCGTCTTATCGCTTCGGGAAATACTTAAATTAACTTTAATGAGATTTTACGAGTAAAACGAAGAGACTTTCAAATGCTCATTATATTCTGATGTAAATGAGTATCTGTACTTCCGTTTCCGTTATGAAAAACAGCGGTTTTACAGGCTCACAGTTAGCTGAATATTTCGAACACTGAATGTGTAGGGTGAAAATTAACATCTTTTATTCCAAAGTATTAGAGTTCTCTACGTTGGAGGAGAAAAATACTGTCTAAGTCAAACTTGTAGCAATATATATGCTGGTGCTAATTTTTATTTTATCTTTATCCATTGCACATTTGTTTAAACAATAACAGTATCACTTTCAAATTGCAAGAGATGCATCAGTTTGGTATCCACCCCACACAATGCTGTCTATCCCTAAACAAAATGTTTGTACTGAAATAAATGTCCTTTATGAAAATGAACAATTTAATGTTTTATATCTTTTCTACGAAAACAAAACTCATTTTTGATTACAAGCGTTGGTCACGTGATCAGAGGATCTTGTTCAGAAGTGAACATGGTTTAACAAAAGAGTGAATCAGAAAATGGTTTTCCGAAATATGGTGACAGCAAAAACGTATTCCAAAATATCTTTCACTTGTATCAATGATAGATGACCGTTCAAACCCCCCCCCCTTCCCATAAAAAAAAAAAAAAAAAACAAAAAAAAAAAAAAACAAAAAAAAAACCTGATGCTGTCTCGGTTTTAGATGCATATAAGCCACTACGCAGAACAACTTGGCTCTTACTGGGACTCGTACGACGAAGAAGGAGGCCTTGCTGTTGTGACTTTCTTGTTTGAGGTAACAGCTGATCAACTGACACAATGGGAAACTAGAAGTATGAATGAGGACAGATGTGTTTCCCGCGCATGCTACCTCTCTATGAAAATCTGGCTTTTGGACATAAATTTTGGCAGGATTGTAACACAAAAAATGTTTCTCTCACAGTTTTTCGGTGAGCACAGGGTTGAAGAAACTGGCCGTAATAAATAATGTTGTGTGTTTCATTTTGGAGAAAATTTTCAAAAGATCGACAAGCTCTGGCATATCTATGCCTGATTACAGCCCAGTTTGCTGACGGTCCACAACGCCTACCACCCAGAACGCCTACGGTGTAATGCAACACTTTAGACTAATATCTTTGACCTGAGTGAAGAAAACCCACGCATTGTGGTTCTAAAAGTGAGAAAAATCCTTTATCTAAAAGATAAAATATTTTAAAAAGCACTAATAAAAAAAAGTAAATAAATAAATACAGGATAACACGTGCTTCATAAAATAAAGCAAGATTGGTTTTAATGGCTATCGTAGGCGTTCTGGACCGTTGGCGTTCTGGGTCGTAGACATTCTGGGATGTAGGCGTTCTGAGTCACAGGCGTTCTGGGCCGTAGGCCAACTGGGCAGTCATATTGTCTGGCGTGAGTTATGTCCGACAAAGATTTTGTCCTAAGATTTACTAACAAATAACAGAAAGATATCAATGTGTATGTGGATAAGTCCGGTCCGGATGAATTCTAAATCATGCGAAACGAGGAAAACCATATGAAATGCATAAAAATATTTTCCTTCTTCTTCTTCTTCTTCTTCTTCTTCTTCTTCTTCTTCTTCTTCTTCTTCTTCTTCTTCCTCCTATCCCTCTTCCACTCCTCCTTTTGTACTTCTAGCCTTTTAGTGTTTGTGTTTCCTGCAGATAAGCGACGAAGACAATGAGGACTATGAAGAATTTGTTTCAGCCCTAAGCAGTGTGCCTTATCATGGTAAATCGAATAACATATCCTTAATTACTTTTTTTCCAAATAGTTTTCAACGTTCGTGTCTATATTTGAAACTAAAGCTTCCGTCCTCGCGTCACGTGCACACTTACGAAAGAAAATATCACATCTTGAGCTCTAATCCTCGCCATTTCCAAATCGTTGAACTAGCAATGGTACAAGTTTTAATGACCGGGATCATTGTCCTGATCTGCATGGGGGTGGCCAGTGGCAATCGCTCAAACAGTAGAACACAGAGAGCTGAGACACGCTGGGAGGTGAGAATTGGAGAACCAGAGACGCATTTGCATTTTCTGTCACCAGTGAAATCGAGTAAGAGAGAAATCGCCTTCAGCCGAAGTTACCTTCAAAAGAAGCTGACCTCAATCGATGCCGCTTTGAGGAAGGGGGGGGGGGGCGGCTCCTTCGCTCTTCACTGATATGTATACCTTTGTAGTGACTTTGACAATGAAAACCAGAAAAAAACAGAAATATCCAATGAACAACCGACAACCCAGTTGTGACTGAGTGGAAAAGTTGCTTTCCCCTAAACACTGCAACGTATGATATACGTAGTACCCGACGTCGGATCAACGTCTTGTTTTGGTTGTTTATGGAAGTAAAGCGATGTCTACATAACATTGCTTACCCAACGTCTTTTCAACGTTGCGTCAAAGACGTTGGTAAGATGTTGATCTATGGAAGTGACCAGTCACAACCAAGACACAGCCAGAGTTAACATTGTGGCTTGGTTGGGTCGACGTTGCAACAGCAAATTGATGTTGGATTGACATACTGGCATATGGAGAAGTGCATATGGAGTTACTGTGAAAGCTCAAATTATAACTGATATTAGCGAATTTAATTTATTTCGGTCGGGCATATGAAGTTAATGTGATGGCAATATCGTTTGAACATTGCTTTTCCCACTTAAAAGAGGATACAACTTGTGCCTGAAAAACATGAATAAATGTGACTTCCCCTACCTATAAAGTGGAGAAAAAGCGTAGTGGAGACGTTGAGACTTCTGTCGACTCCCGCGTTTTCATCTGTTTATCAAATGAATTGCTCGCAGGATGATCCGTTTCAATGGCGAAAAGTTGCCACCTGCGTTTCTTTGCAAAGCAGAGGAGGCCATTTGGGAAAGAAAGCTCTGATCTCTTCGATGATCCCATGATCTCTTTAAATATGAATTATTTGGCTGTTTTTCGGCGTTCGGCGTTATTATGACAATTACAGTGTTAAGACCACGTCATATGTCATATGTTGATATGTTCTTTCATGCGCATGAAATAATCATCAAATCATACTAGTTAATAGGCTAAAAAGGCTGCCGGGGGCCCTTATTTCAGAATGTTTACTTTGGGAGTAAGTACTGTTTTTGCATTTCGTGTGTGTGAAGTATTGCTATCTTGTTCATAAAATTTCTTCCATGGGCTTACAAAAACTGTTCGGTTAGGTCAGCGTTCTGTGGCTTATCACTACGAATATAAACAAGCAACTCTTCTAAACCTCTGCTTAATCCTGAACTTTGCTTCTTACAAATGATAACAAATAACAAGTTGCTATTGATTATTAATATGTGATTTTTAAGGTTTTATTTTTCTTCGTAGGCAAAAAAAAAACAAAAACAAAACAAAAACAAAAAACAAAAACAGAAAGAAGAAAACAAAAAAGCTGTATTTCATGGATAGAATGAAAAAGGGCGATCTATATATGTTACAGGCAATTTGTGTACTAAGGCAATTCGTGAATTGTCTGAAATTTTCAGGCAATTCGTGAACTGCCTGTAGGGATCAGGCAATTCGTGAATTGACTAAAATTTTCAGGCAGTTCGTGAATTGCCTGAAATTAGGGACCAGTCAGTTCACGAATTGCCTGAAATATGTTTTATAAGAGATGTTGAACAAGTAATGTTTCTTCTATTCATTGCTACATTTCATAGGCAGTTATAAAGCAATAGTTGCGTGTACAAGAACTAAACGTTCATATATACACCAATCGTACATCAGAAACTCTGCTGACCATTATTTTTTTATCATAAATTGCGTTCATCTACTGGTTATTTGAACTAAAACATCTCACTTCGTTATCACTCAGCTGTTTCAAAATAACGTGCAAAGCGACACAGTGTTTTTTTTTATGATATAAATGTATGTACAATACCAGGCAATACTTTTGCAGGAAATGAGACAGAGATTGACACTTTCCCACTGAAGTCTCTCTTCAGTTCTGCCATTGGCGCGTACTTTAGATACAACGGCAGTTTGACGGGACCAAGCTGCTTCGAGAGTATTATTTGGACCATTTTTGAGAAGACGATCCCAATCTCCTCCAGTCAGGTGTTTCTAATTTATTCACTAGTATTGTTAATAAGGACGTGATAAGCGTTACAAAGCCTTGAGCACAAGGGGAATCTGTGTGAAATGCCATATTCACATTTATTTGGCAATTATTGGTATCAAGAATTAATTTTTGATCTAAAAACTTTTTTTTTCGATGCCAAGAATTTTTTTTATCTTTTGATCTCAAAAATTTATTTTTGCTGTCTGTAATTTTATTTTTGATACCTCTAAATGTACTCTTGATCTAAAATGTTTTTAATATTAATAAATATTTCTAGACATCAAAAAATATTTATTGATATAAAAATTGATTAAATGATCTCTAAATCTAAAATTTATATTTAGAGATCAAGTTGATACCAAAATTAAATATTTGATAGTAAAATATCAATTTTGAGCTCAATAATGTCTTGTTTTTTATTGATATCAAGAATTTATTTTAGATGACATTTTCAGTAAAAAACCACTCTTTTATTAGCCCAGCTTACGTTACACGTAAGCTGGGGTATTCCTATCGGTTTGCGGGCGGTGTCCGTTAGTTAGTTAGTTAGTTAGTTAGTTAGTTAGTTAGTTAGTTGTTTATTTAGTAAACTTTGGTTCAAAATGCATCTCCTCCTACAATTTTGATCCGATGTCATTTATTTTTGGTGTGAGGTATCCCTAAGGGGTCGTGCATACGGCTTGTGCTTTTCTAGTCGATCGGGTGATTTTTGAATTTTTGGCGAATTTTTAAAGAAAAAATTTTAAAATGTATCTCCTCCTACATTTTTGACCCGATGTCATTTATTTTTGGTATGAGGCACCCCTAAAGGGTCGTGCATACGGCTTGTGCTTTTTTAGTCGATCGCGCAATTTTTGTATTTTTGGGGAATTTTTAAAGCAAAATTTTCGAAAATAATTCAAAATGCATCTACTCCTACAATTTTGATTCGATGTCATTTATTTTTGGTGTGAGGCATCCCTAAGGAGTCGTGCATACGGCTTGTGCTTTTTTAGTCGATCGGGTGATTTTTGAATTTTAGGGGAATTTTAAAAGAAAAAAATTGAAAATGTGTCTCCTCCTACATTTTTGACCCGATGTGATTTATTTTTGGTATGAGGCATCCCTAAAGTGTCGTGCATACGGCTTGTGCTTTTCTAGTCGATCGGGTGATTTTTTAATTTTTGGGGAATTTTTGAAGAAAAAAATTTAAAATGTATCTCGTCCTACATTTTTTATCCGATGTCTTTTTTTTTTAGCCCAGTTTGCTTTTTAGCCAACAGGGCTATACAGATGGGGGCAAGTATCGTCCGTCTGTCCGTCCGTCCGTCCGTCTGTCCGTCCCGCGACCGTTAAAAGTGGAATAACTTTTTTATTTTTTATCCGATTCTTACCAAATTTTAAACACGAGTTCCTAACCCTTTACTGCATTAGGAAATATTTTTATTTTTGCGGTTTAAACCATTTTTGGTGATTTTATTGCCAATTTGGGCAAAATACGAAAAAACCTATCTAGTCCCTAATTTTTCATCGGAAGATTCCGAAATTTTTTATGAAGAAACTAGGACTAAGGGGTAAAAAAAGTACTTTTTTCGATTTTTGAATTTCGCCTTATTTTTGAATCTACTGAGCTTCAAAGTTTGCAACTTCTAAAAATTGACAAATTTCCAATTTTTTTTTTCTGAACAAAGTAGTTTAAGTGGAATATCGTTTTTATTTTTTATCCGATTCGTACCAAATTTTTTACACGAGTTTTTAACCTTCTACTGCATTAGGATTTTTTTTATTTTTTGGTTTAAACCATTTTTGGCGATTTTATTGCCAATTTGGGCAAAATACGAAATAACCTATCTAGTCCCTCATTTTTCATCGGAAGATTCCGAAATTTTTCATGAAGAAACTAGAACTAAGGGGTGAAAAAAGTTCTTTTTTCGATTTTTGAATTTCGCCTTATTTTTGAATCTACTGAGCTTCAAAGTTTGCAACTTCTAAAAATTGGCAAATTTCCATTTTTTTTTCTTAACAAAGTAGTTAAAATGGAATATCTTTTTTATTTTTCATCCGATTCGTACCAAATTTTAAACGCGAGTTTTTAACCTTCTACTGCATTAGGAATTTTTTTTTATTTTTTGGTTTAAACCATTTTTGGCGATTTTATTGCCGATTTGGGCAAAATACGAAAAAATCTATCTAGTCCCTCATTTTTCATCGGAAGATTCCGAAATTTGTTATGAAGAAACTAGAACTAAGGGGTGAAAAAAGTACATTTTTCGATTTTTGAATTTCGCCTTATTTTTGAATCCACTGAGCTTCGAAGTTTGCAGCTTTTAAAAAATTGGAAATTTCCATTTTTCTTCTTAAAAAAGCAAAGTTTCAATTTGCAGAGGGGCACAATATGTTACATGCAAGTACTTTTGGTTGGACTTTTCAGTAATTTTGTTGTCAGTAGGTCATTTCTATGATATTTTCAAGTGGGCGATAATAGGGAACATTGGGCGATAAAGCAAGAAAGTTGTAATTTTCGCTTTAAAAGTGCAGGGATCAATTCTATGTCCCGAAATTATGATAAATATGATATTTTTCGGATGGGCGATAATAGGGAATATTGGTCGATACTGCAAGAAAGTTGTAATTTTCGCTTTTAATGTGCAGGAAACAATTCTAGGACCCGAAAATATGATAAATATAATATTTTTCGGGTGGGCGATAATAGGGAACATTTTGCGATAATGCAAGAAAGTTGTAATTTTCGCTTTAAAAGAGCAGGAATCAATTCTATGACCCGAAAATATGATAAATGTGATATTTTTCGTGTGGGCGATAATAGGGAGCATTGGGCGATAATGCAAGAAAGTTGTAATTTTCGCTTTAAAAGTGCAGGGATCAATTCTATGACCCGAAAATATCATAAATGTGATATTTTTCTGGTAGGCGATAATAGGCAATATTGGGCGATAATGCAAGAAAGTTGTAATTTTCGCTTTAAAAGTGCAGGAATCAATTCTGTGACCCGAAAATATGATCAATGTGATATTTTACGGATGGGCGATAACAGGGAATATTGGGCGATAAAGCAAGAAAGTTGTAATTTTCGCTTTAAAAGTGCAGGAAACAATTCTAGGACCCGAAAATATGATAAATATAATATTTTTCGTGTGGGCGATAATAGGGAACATTGGGCGATAATGTAAGAAAGTTGTAATTTTCGCTTTAAAAGAGCAGGAATCAATTCTATAACCCGAAAATATGATAAATATGATATTTTTCGGATGGGCGATAATAGGGAATATTGGGCGATAATGCAAGAAAGTTGTAATTTTCGCTTTAAAAGTGCAGGGATCAATTATATGTCCCGAAAATATGAAAAATATGATATTTTTTGGATGGGCGATAATAGGGAACATTGGGCGATAATGCAAGAAAGTTGTAATTTTCGCTTTAAAAGTGCAGGAATCAATTCTATGACCCGAAAATATGATAAATGTGATATTTTTCGTGTGGGCGATAATAGGGAGCATTGGGCGATAATGCAAGAAAGTTGTAATTTTCGCTTTTAAAGTGCAGGAATCAATTCTGTGACCCGAAAATATGATCAATGTGATATTTTTTTACGGGTGGGCGATAACAGGGAATATTGGGCGATAAAGCAAGAAAGTTGTAATTTTCGCTTTAAAAGTGCAGGAAACAATTCTAGGACCCGAAAATATCATAAATATAATATTTTTCGTGTGGGCGATAATAGGTAACATTGGGCGATAATGTAAGAAAGTTGTAATTTTCGCTTTAAAAGAGCAGGAATCAATTCTATAACCCGAAAATATGATAAATGTGATATTTTTCGGATGGGCGATAATAGGGAACATTGGGCGATAATGCAAGAAAGTTGTAATTTTCGCTTTAAAAGTGCAGGAATCAATTCTATGACCCGAAAATGTGATATTTTTCGGGTGGGCGATAATAGGGAATATTGGGCGATAATGTAAGAAAATTGTAATTTTCGCTTTAAAAGTGCAGGAATCAATTCTGTGACCCGAAAATATGATAAATATGATATTTTTCGGATGGTCGATAATAGGGAACATTGGGCGATAGTGCAAGAAAGTTGTAATTTTCGCTTTAAAAGTGCAGGAATCAATTCTGTGAACCGAAAATATGATCAGTGTGATATTTTACGGGTGGGCGATAACAGGGAATATTGGGCGATAAAGCAAGAAAGTTGTAATTTTCGCTTTAAAAGTGCAGGAAACAATTCTAGGACCCAAAAATATGATAAATATAATATTTTTCGTGTGGGCGATAATAGGGAGCATTGGGCGATAATGTAAGAAAGTTGTAATTTTCGCTTTAAAAGAGCAGGAATCAATTCTATGACCCGAAAATATGATAAATGTGATATTTTTCGTGTGGGCGATAATAGGGAGCATTGGGCGATAATGCAAGAAAGTTGTAATTTTCGCTTTAAAAGTGCAGGAATCAATTCTGTGACCCGAAAATATGATCAATGTGATATTTTACGGGTGGGCGATAACAGGGAATATTGGGCGATAAAGCAAGAAAGTTGTAATTTTCGCTTTAAAAGTGCAGGAAACAATTCTAGGACCCGAAAATATGATAAATATAATATTTTTCGTGTGGGCGATAATAGGGAACATTGGGCGATAATGTAAGAAAGTTGTAATTTTCGCTTTAAAAGAGCAGGAATCAATTCTATAACCCGAAAATATGATAAATATGATATTTTTCGGATGGTCGATAATAGGGAATATTGGGCGATAATGCAAGAAAGTTGTAATTTTCGCTTTAAAAGTGCAGGGATCAATTATATGTCCCGAAAATATGAAAAATATGATATCTTTTGGATGGGCGATAATAGGGAACATTGGGCGATAATGCAAGAAAGTTGTAATTTTCGCTTTAAAAGTGCAGGAATCAATTCTGTGACCCGAAAATATGATCAATGTGATATTTTACGGGTGGGCGATAACAGGGAATATTGGGCGATAAAGCAAGAAAGTTGTAATTTTCGCTTTAAAAGTGCAGGAAACAATTCTAGGACCCGAAAATATGATAAATATAATATTTTTCGTGTGGGCGATAATAGGGAACATTGGGCGATAATGTAAGAAAGTTGTAATTTTCGCTTTAAAAGAGCAGGAATCAATTCTATAACCCGAAAATATGATAAATATGATATTTTTCGGATGGGCGATAATAGGGAATATTGGGCGATAATGCAAGAAAGTTGTAATTTTCGCTTTAAAAGTGCAGGGATCAATTATATGTCCCGAAAATATGAAAAATATGATATTTTTTGGATGGGCGATAATAGGGAACATTGGGCGATAATGCAAGAAAGTTGTAATTTTCGCTTTAAAAGAGCAGGAATCAATTCTATGACCCGAAAATATGATAAATGTGATATTTTTCGTGTGGGCGATAATAGGGAACATTGGGCGATAATGCAAGAAAGTTGTAATTTTCGCTTGAAAAGTGCAGGAATCAATTCTGTGACCCGAAAATATGATCAATGTGATATTTTTTTACGGGTGGGCGATAACAGGGAATATTGGGCGATAAAGCAAGAAAGTTGTAATTTTCGCTTTAAAAGTGCAGGAAACAATTCTAGGACCCGAAAATATCATAAATATAATATTTTTCGTGTGGGCGATAATAGGTAACATTGGGCGATAATGTAAGAAAGTTGTAATTTTCGCTTTAAAAGAGCAGGAATCAATTCTATAACCCGAAAATATGATAAATGTGATATTTTTCGGATGGGCGATAATAGGGAACATTGGGCGATAATGCAAGAAAGTTGTAATTTTCGCTTTAAAAGTGCAGGAATCAATTCTATGACCCGAAAATATGATAAATGTGATATTTTTCGGGTGGGCGATAATAGGGAATATTGGGCGATAATGTAAGAAAGTTGTAATTTTCGCTTTAAAAGTGCAGGAATCAATTCTGTGACCCGAAAATATGATAAATATGATATTTTTCGGATGGTCGATAATAGGGAACATTGGGCGATAGTGCAAGAAAGTTGTAATTTTCGCTTTAAAAGTGCAGGAATCAATTCTGTGACCCGAAAATATGATCAGTGTGATATTTTACGGGTGGGCGATAACAGGGAATATTGGGCGATAAAGCAAGAAAGTTGTAATTTTCGCTTTAAAAGTGCAGGAAACAATTCTAGGACCCGAAAATATGATAAATATAATATTTTTCGTGTGGGCGATAATAGGGAGCATTGGGCGATAATGTAAGAAAGTTGTAATTTTCGCTTTAAAAGAGCAGGAATCAATTCTATGACCCGAAAATATGATAAATGTGATATTTTTCGTGTGGGCGATAATAGGGAACATTGGGCGATAATGCAAGAAAGTTGTAATTTTCGCTTTAAAAGTGCAGGAATCAATTCTGTGACCCGAAAATATGATCAATGTGATATTTTACGGGTGGGCGATAACAGGGAATATTGGGCGATAAAGCAAGAAAGTTGTAATTTTCGCTTTAAAAGTGCAGGAAACAATTCTGTGACCCGAAAATATGATAAATATAATATTTTTCGTGTGGGCGATAATAGGGAACATTGGGCGATAATGTAAGAAAGTTGTAATTTTCGCTTTAAAAGAGCAGGAATCAATTCTATAACCCGAAAATATGATAAATATGATATTTTTCGGATGGGCGATAATAGGGAATATTGGGCGATAATGCAAGAAAGTTGTAATTTTCGCTTTAAAAGTGCAGGGATCAATTATATGTCCCGAAAATATGAAAAATATGATATTTTTTGGATGGGCGATAATAGGGAACATTGGGCGATAATGCAAGAAAGTTGTAATTTTCGCTTTAAAAGTGCAGGAATCAATTCTGTGACCCGAAAATATGATCAATGTGATATTTTACGGGTGGGCGATAACAGGGAATATTGGGCGATAAAGCAAGAAAGTTGTAATTTTCGCTTTAAAAGTGCAGGAAACAATTCTAGGACCCGAAAATATGATAAATATAATATTTTTCGTGTGGGCGATAATAGGGAACATTGGGCGATAATGTAAGAAAGTTGTAATTTTCGCTTTAAAAGAGCAGGAATCAATTCTATAACCCGAAAATATGATAAATATGATATTTTTCGGATGGGCGATAATAGGGAATATTGGGCGATAATGCAAGAAAGTTGTAATTTTCGCTTTAAAAGTGCAGGGATCAATTATATGTCCCGAAAATATGAAAAATATGATATTTTTTGGATGGGCGATAATAGGGAACATTGGGCGATAATGCAAGAAAGTTGTAATTTTCGCTTTAAAAGTGCAGGAATCAATTCTATGACCCGAAAATATGATAAATGTGATATTTTTCGTGTGGGCGATAATAGGGAGCATTGGGCGATAATGCAAGAAAGTTGTAATTTTCGCTTTTAAAGTGCAGGAATCAATTCTGTGACCCGAAAATATGATCAATGTGATATTTTTTTACGGGTGGGCGATAACAGGGAATATTGGGCGATAAAGCAAGAAAGTTGTAATTTTCGCTTTAAAAGTGCAGGAAACAATTCTAGGACCCGAAAATATCATAAATATAATATTTTTCGTGTGGGCGATAATAGGTAACATTGGGCGATAATGTAAGAAAGTTGTAATTTTCGCTTTAAAAGAGCAGGAATCAATTCTATAACCCGAAAATATGATAAATGTGATATTTTTCGGATGGGCGATAATAGGGAACATTGGGCGATAATGCAAGAAAGTTGTAATTTTCGCTTTAAAAGTGCAGGAATCAATTCTATGACCCGAAAATATGATAAATGTGATATTTTTCGGGTGGGCGATAATAGGGAATATTGGGCGATAATGTAAGAAAGTTGTAATTTTCGCTTTAAAAGTGCAGGAATCAATTCTGTGACCCGAAAATATGATAAATATGATATTTTTCGGATGGTCGATAATAGGGAACATTGGGCGATAGTGCAAGAAAGTTGTAATTTTCGCTTTAAAAGTGCAGGAATCAATTCTGTGACCCGAAAATATGATCAGTGTGATATTTTACGGGTGGGCGATAACAGGGAATATTGGGCGATAAAGCAAGAAAGTTGTAATTTTCGCTTTAAAAGTGCAGGAAACAATTCTAGGACCCAAAAATATGATAAATATAATATTTTTCGTGTGGGCGATAATAGGGAGCATTGGGCGATAATGTAAGAAAGTTGTAATTTTCGCTTTAAAAGAGCAGGAATCAATTCTATGACCCGAAAATATGATAAATGTGATATTTTTCGTGTGGGCGATAATAGGGAACATTGGGCGATAATGCAAGAAAGTTGTAATTTTCGCTTTAAAAGTGCAGGAATCAATTCTGTTACCCGAAAATATGATCAATGTGATATTTTACGGGTGGGCGATAACAGGGAATATTGGGCGATAAAGCAAGAAAGTTGTAATTTTCGCTTTAAAAGTGCAGGAAACAATTCTAGGACCCGAAAATATCATAAATATAATATTTTTCGTGTGGGCGATAATAGGTAACATTGGGCGATAATGTAAGAAAGTTGTAATTTTCGCTTTAAAAGAGCAGGAATCAATTCTATAACCCGAAAATATGATCAATGTGATATTTTTCGGATGGGCGATAATAGGGAACATTGGGCGATAATGCAAGAAAGTTGTAATTTTCGCTTTAAAAGTGCAGGAATCAATTCTATGACCCGAAAATATGATAAATGTGATATTTTTCGGGTGGGCGATAATAGGGAATATTGGGCGATAATGTAAGAAAGTTGTAATTTTCGCTTTAAAAGTGCAGGAATCAATTCTGTGACCCGAAAATATGATAAATATGATATTTTTCGGATGGTCGATAATAGGGAACATTGGGCTATAGTGCAAGAAAGTTGTAATTTTCGCTTTAAAAGTGCAGGAATCAATTCTGTGACCCGAAAATATGATCAGTGTGATATTTTACGGGTGGGCGATAACAGGGAATATTGGGCGATAAAGCAAGAAAGTTGTAATTTTCGCTTTAAAAGTGCAGGAAACAATTCTAGGACCCGAAAATATGATAAATATAATATTTTTCGTGTGGGCGATAATAGGGAGCATTGGGCGATAATGTAAGAAAGTTGTAATTTTCGCTTTAAAAGAGCAGGAATCAATTCTATGACCCGAAAATATGATAAATGTGATATTTTTCGTGTGGGCGATAATAGGGAACATTGGGCGATAATGCAAGAAAGTTGTAATTTTCGCTTTAAAAGTGCAGGAATCAATTCTGTGACCCGAAAATATGATCAATGTGATATTTTACGGGTGGGCGATAACAGGGAATATTGGGCGATAAAGCAAGAAAGTTGTAATTTTCGCTTTAAAAGTGCAGGAAACAATTCTAGGACCCGAAAATATGATAAATATAATATTTTTCGTGTGGGCGATAATAGGGAACAGTGGGCGATAATGTAAGAAAGTTGTAATTTTCGCTTTAAAAGAGCAGGAATCAATTCTATAACCCGAAAATATGATAAATATGATATTTTTCGGGTGGGCGATAATAGGGAATATTGGGCGATAATGCATGAAAGTTGTAATTTTCGCTTTAAAAGTGCAGGGATCAATTATATGTCCCGAAAATATGAAAAATATGATATTTTTTGGATGGGCGATAATAGGGAACATTGGGCGATAATGCAAGAAAGTTGTAATTTTCGCTTTAAAAGTGCAGGAATCAATTCTGTGACCCGAAAATATGATCAATGTGATATTTTACGGGTGGGCGATAACAGGGAATATTGGGCGATAAAGCAAGAAAGTTGTAATTTTCGCTTTAAAAGTGCAGGAAACAATTCTAGGACCCGAAAATATGATAAATATAATATTTTTCGTGTGGGCGATAATAGGGAATATTGGGCGATAATGCAAGAAAGTTGTAATTTTCGCTTTAAAAGTGCAGGGATCAATTATATGTCCCGAAAATATGAAAAATATGATATTTTTTGGATGGGCGATAATAGGGAACATTGGGCGATAATGCAAGAAAGTTGTAATTTTCGCTTTAAAAGTGCAGGAATCAATTCTATGACCCGAAAATATGATAAATGTGATATTTTTCGTGTGGGCGATAATAGGGAGCATTGGGCGATAATGCAAGAAAGTTGTAATTTTCGCTTTTAAAGTGCAGGAATCAATTCTGTGAACCGAAAATATGATCAATGTGATATTTTTTTACGGGTGGGCGATAACAGGGAATATTGGGCGATAAAGCAAGAAAGTTGTAATTTTCGCTTTAAAAGTGCAGGAAACAATTCTAGGACCCGAAAATATCATAAATATAATATTTTTCGTGTGGGCGATAATAGGTAACATTGGGCGATAATGTAAGAAAGTTGTAATTTTCGCTTTAAAAGAGCAGGAATCAATTCTATAACCCGAAAATATGATAAATGTGATATTTTTCGGATGGGCGATAATAGGGAACATTGGGCGATAATGCAAGAAAGTTGTAATTTTCGCTTTAAAAGTGCAGGAATCAATTCTGTGACCCGAAAATATGATAAATGTGATATTTTTCGGGTGGGCGATAATAGGGAATATTGGGCGATAATGTAAGAAAGTTGTGATTTTCGCTTTAAAAGTGCAATAATCAATTCTATGACCCGAAAATATGATAAATATGATATTTTTCGTGTCGGCGATAATAGGGAACATTGGGCGATAATGCAGGAATCAATTCTATGACCCGAAAATATGATAAATGTGATATTTTTCGGGTGGGCGATAATAGGGAATATTGGGCGATAATGCAAGAAAGTTGTAATTTTCGCTTTAAAAGTGCAGGAAACAATTCTAGGACCCGAAAATATGATAAATATAATATTTTTCGGGTGGGCGATAATAGGGAACATTGGGCGATAATGTACGAATGTTGTGACCCGTGCATCAAGACAACCTAAGGAAACTTGTCCAAAATAAGTACGAAAGTAAAATAAACATGCGCATTGGTCTGGAATAAGAACCGCGCATTAATCTTTATTAAGTTAAATAAACATGTGCACTGTTCCAAAATGAGAGCCGCGCATCAACGCAAATTAAATAAACATGCGCACTTGTCTGAATTAGAACCGCGCATCGAGGCAAGTTACATAAATATGCGCACTGGTCCGAAATGCGAGCGTTGTTTGAAGGTATCTATGGCAATGTATCCAGTCTACCAGATATACAAAAAATCTGTTCCCAATTTTTCTTGGAAAGAAATCTTTGTATGCATTTATCGGTCTATGTTCTGGTTCGGTGCTAAATTAATTATTGAGCTAGCTCTTTGCCGTCTCATCTTTTGAAGCTTGATATTTCAGGGAAATTCCTTCGCTCATGCACGCTGGAATGGGTCTTATTGCTTTTCGTAAGCTGGGACTTTGTCCTTGGACAAACTTGTTTATTTATTTATTTGTTTTTTGCATTTGCAAATGATTTTATATCTCGAAAATTAGTTTTTTATATCAAAATTTCACCCTGTTTACATTTATACTTATACAAGACCATTGAAAATTGTCTTTAATAGGAGGTTTCAATGCCATGACATAGTAAACCAGACTTCAACATTTAATATTCGGTAATGTTTGAATTTTTCAAATCGCGGTGGATTCGCTGCAATTTAAGCGGGTTTTTACCCAGAGTTTATTCCTTATTTGCGAAAAAAAAATTGTCATTTCTCTGTAAATTTGAAGTCACAACACTGGTCTCAATTTTATCTCAAAGATAACATACTGTTTAGGATATACTGCTCTTCTTTAAGCTCACGAGTAAGTTGTCCTTCTTTGATTTTAACGTTTTTTTTCTGTGATAGCCTTATGATTAAAGGTACATTTTAAGTATGTCAAATTTCAGAAAATATTCTATAATATTGAGCGCGATAAAAAGTAATGTACAACATCTATATCTGTGGGCATTGTACCATGTATTTTTCTATTCCATCAAGTTTTATTGTCACATTAATAATATCTTAAAGAGAAAAACTAGAACAGTGGCTGTTTAGGTGTCAGTTTATTTTTGTATAAATATAACGCAAACACCCTCACAGTATTAGTATTGTACTAGGCCATGGTCGATCCAAGTTCACGGGGCTATAAAAGAGGATTATTGTTAAATATCGGAAAATGTACATTTAACATTGTGGGCAATGGTATTGTGATCATCGACCTAAGCAAATATGTTGAATCTTTACTCGAACCTAAGAAAATACTTATATTTTGGCAAACTACGCCTATGATTTCTTAAGCAGTTGCAGAGGTTGTGTGGCCACTTCCATATTGTCAGCCATCTTGCACTTGACATTACGGTGTTATGAGTCAACTACGGCCATCTTAATAAGACACTGCAATGTCAAGTACAAGATGGCTGACAATATGGAAGCGGCCACAGTGAAAACATACAACATGGCGATCGTTGATGATCTCATAGCCCCAGAACTTCTATTGCATAATTAAATCGTATATTCATACTCTCAGAACATTACGCCTTGCTTTTTGGCCAAAGATTTGCTTGGTTGTAAATACTTTTCTTCAGCGGTACATAATTAACAGCGGTAAAAAGTTTTTCGACACGAGTGCTAACAGGGTCAGTTTGAAAACAAACTGACAAAAATCACTTAAACAAGTTTGTCCAAGGACAAAGTCCCAGCTTACGAAAAGCAATAAGACCCAATTACAGCGTGCATGAGCGAAGGAATTTCCCTGAAATATCGGGCTTCAAAAGATGAGACGGCAAAGAGCTAGCTCAATAATTAATTTAGCACCGGACCAGAACATAGACCGATAAATGCGTACAAAGATTTCTTTACGTGAAAAATGGGGAACAGATTTTTTGTATCTCTGGTAGACTGGATAGTCTGCCATAGATACCTTCAAACAACGCTTGCATTTCGGACCAGTGCGCATATTTATGTAACTTGCCTCGATGCGCGGTTCTTATTCAGACAAGTACGCATGTTTATTTAATTTGCGTTGATGCGCGGCTCTCATTTTGGAACCGTGCACATGTTCATTTAACTTAATAAAGATTAATGCGCGATTCTTATTCCAGACCAATGCGCATGTTTATTTTACTTTCGTTGATGAGCGGTACTTATTTTGGACAAGTGCACACGTTTCCTTAGGTTGTCTTGATACGCGGTTCGCATTTCGGAAGAGTTTCCATGTTTATCTAACTTGCACGGTGCGCATGTTTATTTAACTTGCGTTGACGCGCGGTTCGAATATCGGACCAGTGCGCATGTTTATTTAACTTGCATTGATGCGCGGTGCTTATTCTGGACCAGTACAAATGTTTATTTAACTTGCGTTGGAGCGTGGTTCACATTTCGAACCACTCCACACGTTTATTTAAGTGGCGTTGATGCGCGGTTCGAATTTCGGACCAGTGCGCATGTTTATTTAACTTGCGTTGATGCGCGGTGCTTATTTTGGACAAGTGCACATGTTTATTTAACTTGCGTTGATGTGCGGTTGGCATTTCGGACCAGCGCCCATGTTTTTTTACCTTGTGTTGATGTGCGGTTCTTATTTCGGATCAGTGCGCATGTTTATTTACCTTGTGTTGATGTGCGGTTCTTCTTTCGGATCAATGCGCATGTTTATTTACTTGTGTTGATGTGCGGTTCTTATTTCGTATCAGTGCGCATGTTTATTTTACTTGCGTTGATGAGCGGTACTTATTTTGGACAAGTGTACAAGTTTCCTTAGGTTGCCTTGATGCGCGGTTCGCATTTCGGAAGAGTTTGCATGTTTATCTATCTTGCGTTGATGCACGGTGCTTATTTTGGACGTGTGCATATGTTAATCTAACTTGCGTTGGTGCGCGGTTTGCATTTTGGACCAGTGCGCATGTTTATCCAACTTGCGTTGATGAGCAGTTCGAATTTCGGACCAGTGCGCATGTTTATTTAACTTGCGTTGATGCGCGGTGCTTATTTTGGACCAGTGCAAATATTTATTTAACTTCCGTTGGCGCGTGGCTCGCATTTCGAACCACTGCGCATGTTTATTTAACGTGTGTCGATGTGCGGTTCTTATTTCAGGCCATTGCGCATATTTCTTTAATTTGAGTTGATGCGCGGTTCTTATTATGGACCAGTGCGCATGTTTATTTAAGTTGCGTTGATACGCATTCTTATTTTGAATAGTGCGCACGTTATTTAACTTGCGTTAATGCGCAGTTCGGTTCGCATTTCTAACAAGTGCGCATGTTTATTTAACTTGCGTTAATGCTCGGTTCCCATTTTTGACCAGTGTGTTTGTTTATTTAGCTTGCGTTAATGAACGTTTCGCATTTTCCACCAGTGCGCACGTTTATTTAACTTGTGTTGATGCGTGGTTCGCATTTTGGACCAGTGCGCATATTTATTTAACTTGTGTTGGTGCTCGGTACTTATTTTAGATCAGTGCAAATGTGTATTTAACTTGCGCTGAGGAGCGGTTCGGAATTCGGACCAGTGTACCTGTTTCTTTAGGTTGCGTTCATGCGAGGTTCGCATTTCGGACCAGTGCGTAGGTTCACTTAACTTGCGTTGACAAGCGAATTGCATTTCGGACCAGAACGCATGTTTATTTCAGTCCCGTCGATGCCCGACTCTTATGTCTATTCAGCTTGCGTCGATTCGTGGTTCTTTCTTCGGACCACTGCGAATGTTTATTTAACTTGCGTTGATGCGAGGTTCTCATTTCAGACCACTGCGCATGTCTATTCAACTTTCGCCAATGTGTGATTCTTTTTTCGGACAAGTGCGCATGTTTGTTTAACTTGCGTTGATGTGCGGTGCTTATTTTGGACCGGATCGCATGTTTATCGACCGGATCGATGCGCGGTTCGCATTTCCGACCATTGCCCATGTTTATTTAACTTGCGTTGATGCGTGGTTCTCATTTCAGACCAGTGCGCATGTTTCTTTGGGTTGCGCTGATGCGCGGTTCTTTTTTTCGGACCAGTGTGCATATTTATTTAACTTGCGTTGGTGCGCGGTTCGCATTTCGGACCAGTGTGCATGTTTCTTTAGGTTGCGTTGATGCTCGATCCGCATTTCGGACCACTGCGTATGTCTATTCAATTTGCGTCGACGCGTAATTCTTTTTTCGGACCATTGCGTATGTTTATTTAACTTGCGTTGATGCGCGGTGCTTATTTTGGACCAGTTTGCATGTTTGTCTTCCGTCAATGGTTCACATTTCGGACCAATGCGAATGTTTATTTAACTTGCGTCGATGTGCGGTTGTTAAATCTGACTACTGCGCAAGTTCATTTAACTTGCGTTTATGCGCTGCAGGAGAAGATTCATTTTTTTTTTTTTAAATTCCGAAAAAAATTCAAAAGTTTTCCAATTCACTCAAAAAGCACAAGCCGTATGCATGACCCCCTAAAGTCGGCTTGTATCAAAAATAAATGAAATCTGATAAGAACAGTAGGAGGAAATGCATTTTGAAGTTTTTTTATTCAAAAATTCACCAAAAATTCTGATCGACTCGAAAAGCACAGGCCGTATTCACGACACCCTAAGCATGCCTCAGCCCCAAAATAAATGATGTCTGATCAAAACTGCAGGAGAAGATGCATTTTGAGGTATTTTCATCAAAAATTCCCTATCGAAATCAAGAATTCCCAAGTCGAGTCAAATAGCACAAGCCGTATGCCCGACCCACCTAAGGATGCCTCATACCAAAAATAAATGAAATCGGATTAAAACTGTAGGAGGAAATGCATTTGAAGTTTTTCTTCAAAAAATCCCTAAAAATACAGAAATTATCGGATCGACAAAAAAGCGCAAGCCGTATGCTCAACCCCTTAGGGATGCCTCAAACCAAAAAAAAAAAAAAAAAAAAGAGAGAGAGAAAGATCAAAACTGTAGGGGAAAATGCATTTTGAAGTTTTTTTCTTCAAAAGCTCCCTAAAAATACAAAAATTGTCCGATCGACTAAAAAGCACAAGCCGTATGCACGACCTTTTAGGGTCATCGGATCTTTGAGAGGTTTCGGATAAAAAATGTAGGACGAGATACATTTTAAATTTTTTTTCTTCAAAAATTCCCCAAAAATTCAAAAATCACCCGATCGACTAGAAAAGCACAAGCCGTATGCATGACCCTCTAGGGGTGCCTCATACCAAAAATAAATCACACCCGGTCAAAAATGTAGGAGGAGACACATTTTAAAATTTTTTTCTTTAAAAATTCCCCAAAAATTCAAAAATCACCCGATCGACTAAAAAAGCACAAGCCGTATGCACGACTCCTTAGGGATGCCTCACACCAAAAATAAATGACGTCGAATCAAAATTGTAGGAGTAGATGCATTTTGAATTATTTTCTAAATTTTTGCTTAAAAAATTCCCCAAAAATACAAAAATTGCCCGATCGACTAAAAAAGCACAAGCCGTATGCACGACACTTTAGGGGTGCCTCATACCAAAAATAAATCACATCCGGTCAAAAATGTAGGAGGAGATACATTTTAAAACTTTTTCTTTAAAAATTCGCCAAAAATTCAAAAATCACCCGATCGACTAGAAAAGCACAAGCCGTATGCATGACCCCTTAGGGATGCCTCACACCAAAAATAAATGACATCGAATCAAAATTGTAGGAGGAGATGCATTTTGAACCAAAGTTTACTAAATAAACAACTAACTAACTAACTAACTAACTAACTAACTAACGGACACCGCCCGCAAACCGATAGGAATACCCCAGCTTACGTGTAACGTAAGCTGGGCTAAAAATTAAAATTGAGTTATTTTAGTGATCTCTTTTTTATTTGTTTTCAGTTGGAAGAATTTAGAACTTTAACGGACCGCGATTCTCTGCCTATGGTGAATAACTTCCGGCCTATAGAAGAGCTGAATGAGCGCACTGTGTTATACTTCCCCGTGTATGCCGACGACGATGACGATGACGATTCTTGTGACGCAGTGTTGTGGCGTGGGACTCCACTTGCGATACTTGTAGCTGTGCTGTTCTCCAAATTGCTCAAAATGCTCCTTTACTAAGAACGTTACACGAAAACATACACATATTCTTGTTTTAACGAACACTTAGTGCAGCTGAGGATATAATTTAATACTGCATAGGCAACTTAAAAGATCAGAGTTGTATAATGAATGGTGTAATGAAAACTGTTATCTCCAAGATTAGGTCAATGATTTAATATTTAATATTAAAGAGGCACCGTAAAGAAGGTATGGAAGGGAGGGGGACAGATCCGATGTGGCGGGTATAACAAAATCTTCAAAGTATAGTGAGTCAATACCCAGGCACACTTCGGGCATCACATTTTTTACGTGTCTCGCATAGTTCGTTGTATGTGTTGTCGGTTGTACATTTGATGCACAACAGGTAGTCGATGCCTCGAACCCTCTACGGACCAAAGATAATTGTTGAAGATACCCAATATATGATCTATTCTAAACGTTTGGGACGAGTTTACGAGACCAGTCCAACATACGTATTTCACATATCTCAGACACCTCACCGAGACAGAAAACATTGCATGTCTATTTTCTAAATAGAGATAGACAGTATCAGAACAGGGCATACTATTCCAACTCTAAAAATACACAATGAAAATCACACTTTCCAATAATAACGCATTTATTGCATTTACTGTCGAGTTTATAAGTATAATATTGTTTTCAAAGTGTTTTAATTTTATCAAGTTAACTGCGGCATTTGTTTTTTTCAAAAATAAAACTAAGCATCACAACATTCATTTTTACTCTTGTTGTTTTTAAAATACGATTTAAAATCAAATTGGTAGAGCGAGAAGGCAATCAGGATTTTGAAAAGCCCTATTTTTGTACAAATTTTGTTTCGTATAATGTTCTAAAAAATATCATTACACGAAAATGTCAAATAAGCGACGAAAAAGCTATTTAGTTATTTTTTTCTTTGCACACCCACTTTTTGCGAGCATAAGATCTAAAGTAATAGACAAATGTTGGTATTATGACGAGTTCGGAAAGTGGCACATGACATGTATTTCCACCAATAACTACCACGCGATACAAACCAGCACGTGACACAAACACGTATGCATCTAACAAACCAAAAAAAAAAAACACTTTTTAATTTGAAACCATGATTCCTCACAGCGCTGTAGGCGTCGTCGTGGCACGATCACGTGACACATAAATGCATCACAGATAAGCATAGATATGTGATCAGATCACGTGACAGTGACGCCTACTTTCCAACAGATTATTAAACAGTGTCAATTTCTGTTTTTTTTTTTCTACAGGCCGCGCGTCGCTGAGTATCTTTCGCTTAGACGAAAGTGGTACGATCCGTGACTGACTCAACATTTTTTCCCTCAATATAAGTTCTGTCATAATTTTTCATCCCACACCTATAAAAATGATAAAATCAAACATTTCATATACTTGCATCACGATGCACCTTCATTATTAATACAACTCTTCTTCAAACAGATTCGATTCACGCTGTCTGTTCTTAATGAGGCCAATTTTGTTCTTCTGGAACAGAGAACTTTTTCACCGCCCGTTTCCAAAACAAGGTTATGCCATGGACAAAGGAAGAAAATATTAAATCCAAACAAATACACATCATTTACTTAGTTATAAACTAATGTTTACCTATTTATTTTTATGTATTCATTCTACATTTTTGTTTTACAAACTGAGAAAAAGCACCGACCTTCAGTGCTGCGCGAATTACTATGGTATGCCTTTTTGAAAGCTTAAGAATGTCTTTACTGTAACCTCCACCAATCACAGTGAAGCATGGAATACCACGTGACACTGCTTCGCATATGACGTAATAATCTCTTTCAAACAATCCTGTTTGGTTCAAAAATATCATATGCATGGTAAACACAAAAGTTTTCATAATAAACACAGCTGGAATTCATTGCTATTTACAAAGTCTAAAGACAAGATCTAAGTTTATATGTTTTACACAGAAGTATTTTTCACAGAATATATTCCACTGATACTTATTAACCCCACAAACTTGCCCTCCCGTAAACTAAGCACTACAAACCAATAGCCGCCGACATTCTATAATGAAACGATTGTGGTAAAACCTTAAGCCTTCACGAGATTGTTTGGCTGTCATTTCCATGCCCCTTTTATCAATCAAAACCTCCGGGCTTTATTTACCTTGATCTGTGAGGGACAATTTGCCCAAATCATCATCTTCATGCGGATCGACGCCAGCATTAAACAACACGATATCAGGACGGAAACTGTCGAGTACAGTCGGCAGATGGTCACACAAGTGAGCCATATACTCCGCATCCTGAAACAATTATACGCACATAATATTAACCCATTGTAAACTAAAATGATGAGACACTTTTTTAAAGGGATGACCGGGAGCCTTCAAAATCCGATCCTGCATATTTAAATTGATTCTTTTTTAGGTTATAGAACTCGAAGCGCTGTCATAAAAATCATCGCCAAACCTTAATCTTTCGTTTGTTAAGATATAATCAGATGTGCAAATATCCAAGAAACGCAACCTTGACGTAGACGAAAAACCAGTAACGTGTATTCGGGGGTGATGGAGGGGAAGGGATATAATAGAAACCGCCTAGATAAAAGCCGCGCAAAACGTACCATGAACAACTTCCAGAGCAAACATACGACTCCACACGGATGTGTTATTAAAATAGCATTAGAACTACAGTTAATCATAAACGAGAGTTCGGTTATCAGCAGCTACATATGGACATGTGGACAAGCAAAACACGCGTATTCAAACTTCTATTCGGTGTTCAAGTAAGAAACAAACTCTGTTCAGTTGACCTACATTTGTGTTATTAGGCAGGCCTATGTCAAGATTACTCTCTTTCTTTCTGAAGGGATAATTTTTCTCCCCATGCATAGAAAACGTGAAGACGTGATCATTGTCCTTGAAGGTCAAGGCCGTACCATCTCCCTGGTAACCAAACATAGACACATAGTTAGGTCAGAGGAAAACTTGAAAACAACTACAACTAAAATAAATAAATAAATAAAATAAAAAGAACGTCATGATCTTATATATCATACTTTTATGGTAGCAAACGCGCTACCGGAGTCCCCACATTGTTTTAACTTTTTATATTGCTAAATTCACTTTTCGGAAAGAAATAATGTCGTATCAGCCACAAATGAGTTTTCTGTTCTTCAACCCTTTCCAAAGTGACAGCTAAAGTCAGTCCAACCTGAACCTTACCATAGGAAACAAATCAAGGTGTTAAAACATGATTCACCCAAAGACCCTATTTAGATTTTATTGTAAACCTCACCTTATTTCCCTCTATTATACAGAAAAGAAATATATAAGATGGTAGGCGAACCTGATGAACATCCAAATCCACAATGAGTACCCTGGATATGAGATTCCGGTGCAGAGCAAGCTGGGCAGCAATGGCAAGGTCATTGAGGAGGCAGAAGCCCGCCCCATGGTCAGGGAAGGCATGGTGTGTGCCACCGCCAGCGTTACAGGCTAGGCCGCATTTAATGGCCATCTTCGTGCCCAAGACGGATCCTCCTGAAAAAGATTCGCACTTGGCATGAATATACCGATACAGCAAAGCATCGATACAACGGACGTATCTCGGACCAGAAAACACTTTTGTCAAAAGATGATCAGTATGAACAAGAAAATATTTAAAAACAACTGCAAACACACTGTCACAACCGTGCTGCCCAATGAAATAAAGATGGAGCTATTTAAGACGTTTTCACTGACGAAATTTTCACAGCAAGGCATGGCATGCCATTTAAAACAGCATAGGGCATTACTTCAAAATAGCTGAAGAAGAAACACAACGATTATCTCACAAAAACAGCTGAATATTCCGACATAATCTGAAATTATACTGTCAATTCGTCACTGGGATTGATGTCGGCTTGCATGAATTGCAGTTAAGTTTCGTTCTCATGGAAAGTCGAAGTACTTACACCAAGGTATGCCCAATTTTTTATTGACGTTATTTATGCATTGTTTTTTTTTTTTGACAACATAGAATGGACTACCCGCCTCTAGTCTACAGCGTCTCAGCAACCCCGGGCTCCACTTAAATCCAGTTTCTCTTTGTTCGTCAGCTGATGTGTTGCCGGAATAGAACTTGTTCACGTACTCTTCAGTGTGAACTAACAGAGCTGTCTGCAACGGAACACGTTTGTGGAAAGTTACATCCCACGTCTAATACACGAGCCCGTATTACCGGATTTATAAGCCGCGGTGAAACAAACAATGAATTACTCTGTGTACTCCATATCAAACGATATGAACACTGTTCAGAACAAGAACTTTTTTCTCTCTTACTTTCTTTCTTTTCAGATTCTCCGAACCAACGGGCATTTTCTGCCTTTTTTTGTTCTATAAATAGAACAGTCGTGGACAACACTTTGCGAACCTACCTCCTTACTGAGTTCCATTGGTGAGTGTACTTGGTTTTCCAAAATCAGATTCTCTGCTCTTAAACAGGCCATAACACCGTGAAATTTCTTCATAGCAAATCGATGGTTAGGAGGAAGTTCCGACACATAATCATGGTGATAAATGATTGGTAAATTCTCTTTTACTACCATTCGCTGAAAAAAAATTATTTCGCATGGAATTATTTGATTTGAATGTTACTGTATTTTACTTTGAACGTTATCAAGATTGACTAAATTTAATGATTAAATTTCTTTCATAAATGTGGTGCATCCAGCGCCATAGGTGTATTTCTCAACAGATCTCTAAATAAGTTTTTTTCATGGTGGCAAACTTTTGCCAAGAGCTTTTACATGAAACTTGAAATTGTGTAGCAAAATTTTCAAATGCTCTTACCCACATTTTATTATAAAAGACGACATATTTCAAATTCAATCAAAGTAACATACTCACTACAACAAAGACTGAATTTAGAAAATGTATTTGCATCGCATTTGAAAAATCATCATTTTTGTCGTGTAAAAAGCTGCGATATTTGAACAGAAGTCATTACAAATTGTAAAATTTAACTAAGTAATTGCAAATATGTCATTCAGATTAAAAAAGCTTTGATTACAACCGTGGAGTCGGAATTTAATATTTTGTTGCCACCAGTTATGATCTACTTTAACCAATAGTGTCTACTCTCACTCGTTCCTAGTTTTACCGGACCCTTTGTTCTTTTTTTTTTAATTTATTTATCTGTGTCAGACTCTTGGTCCATATCTATTTCTTCACAATATCAGATCACATGCTATACAGCTCTTTATTCCATTTCATAAATAATATTGAGTAAGCCATATCACTGTTAAGTACGTCTGATAGCAATTCATTTTTTGTACATTGTATTCTATTATATATACTGACTCGATAACGGGGGTTTCTGTATCCTGATCTCAAGAAAAGATCTCAGTACAAAAGTGTTATTTGACCATGAAAACTGTGCAGCATAATTTAAAACTGACCCATTTATGTGATGCAGCCTTTCTAAAATAATGCCATTGCTCCGATTCGAGCGCCGTTATAAGCCAAATCACACTTTGGGCGTTCCCAATAAAATGCCCAAACCTATAGGCCCCAATCCAAAGGGTTGGGGCCTAAAAAAACGGCAAAAATCAACAAAATTCCATTTTGCCAGAAACATATTCGCATGTTGGTTATTAAAGGGACTGAAGCCTTGCTCTATAACGATAAGCAAGTCAACTGCGCTCGCTTTGAGGCACCCCTGTGGCTACTTTGTTCGAGATTCAACGACCCACAAGTCTTCATTGGCATTTGCTTAAGGCCCTCAAAGCACAACGGTAATGATACGCTTTCTTTAAAAGAAAATAATACGGAAATAGCCACAAATCTCCAGCAAAAATTGACACTGTTTGTATACATGGAGCATACTTCACTACGAGAAAAAGTAACAATAATTTTTGCAATTAGCCATCAAAAGACTTCTGAACTGATATTTGAAAAAGAAGGTAAAATAAAAGTCAAATATTGTGAGTGTACAAAATAAATTTATACGTAATTCTGCATCTTTCAACTATTTTAGTATATATTTTACAAACTATAATCCCTTTATTTAAATTTTTGGTCACTTGACTTTGGTCACGTGACATTAAAAGGCCGGAATGTAAACAAACATTGACAGGTGGGTGCTGAAGCTAACTTTTCTGCACTTTCATGAACAAATAAAAGATATACAGCTCGCTAAAGAATTATACCTGTGTTACAAAAAGGGTATATTGGGTATACTTTCTGTAAATGTTTGAATAATAGGGACTCGTATGCAGGATTCGTGCCTCAGAGTATACGAAGTTGACCCCTACAAGGGGGAGGAGAACGAATGGCTACAGTAGATCCAAATTGGTGAAATTGAAAAGACCATATTCCGTGGCTGGAAACAATTTTTATTTGTCAAACATCGCAAAATAAGGAAAATTTGAGTATAAAAGGTCGCCAAATTTGCATCTGGCTAATTAAGTTTAGTCAGAATTGAACATTTTGTTGTCACCAATTACGATCTACTGTAACCATTTCTATCTCCGCTCCCTCGTACATGTATTAGTGGAACAATGGAAGGTTTCGTAGCACGATGTTTTACAAGTCAGAGCTGACTCGGAGCTAAGGATATTGTTGTATTACCCTTAAGTATCATTTCTCTATAATATATACCAAAAAACTACAATGGAAACGGCATCTCTACCGGAAATGCTTTCTTTACCTTGGACGAGAAACGAGTACAGGTCAGATTCACACAGCGCCAATTTTTTAGCGATAATAAAGGATTTAATGCAAATCTCTGCAATGTCACATCAACTGGAATCATAATGAACCTACAATCGATGAAATCTTCAAGTTATATTACAACGCCACGATCTAATAATACTGTACAGATATTCACGTTTGTTAAGCCAAAATGCTATTTTATAACGACGTCTGTTTATTCGATGATACATTCGCTTAAAACATTTACCGTTAGTATTTTTGTTTACCTTAATGTTCCAGAGCTATAAAACAGTCATCATCAGAACCAATATCCCTCGAAGAAATTAGTTTGGACCAATGTCTCTGGCTTATTTTGGACAACAAACTCAGCTTCAACGAGCATATTAATAAACTGACTAAAAAGTACCTAATTTGTTGAACCAATACCGTCGAATTCTCAAACCCTGTGACACAAAGGCCAAGGAAACAAAATATAAAGCCCTCGTTAGACCTTACCTTGGGGTATGCCTCATAAGCGTGAAGTCCGTATACTGAGTGCAACATAGACCAAATTGAACGTGAACAAAGACAGGTTGGAAGATTTCCTGACTGAAATTATCCGAAAAATTTCTATTATCTTGAAATGACACACATAGCAACACCTCAGAGCTTTTTACAATCGATCCCTCTTCTACATAATTAGTTCTGAGCTCTGTAAGATCTGTATACCTGATTAAGCACTTCCTTCCCCCCGCCATCCAACTGAACATCTCCACTGATAGGCTCTTCAGCATGCCATGAACAACCCATGCATGGAATAAGCCCTGTTTATATTCGCCTCGTAATAATCTTTTCATCATTCAAGTAAAAACAAAACATTGGATTGCCCGGGTGCAAAACATGTAGACATTGATTTAAAAATGCATTGATTTTAGCCTAATTTTCAAACTGCACCTGAACATTTACTCATGCAATGTTGTAAGATTTGATTTGTACTGGGAATGGTGCGCCAAACTCTCTCCAGTTCGATTACTGCAACCTTTTCGATCAAATCTGGTGACGATTTAAAATGTTTACATATCCGTTCTTTTCATTTTATGCGATGCATCACAAGTACACAGAAAATCTCAAAGGTTATTTAATATCTTGAAAGATTTTCTAATATTTGTTTTAAATCGGCAATTATGTCAGAATTTTTTAATTGTGTTGGAATAAGAGCTGTTTATTTTGTTTTAGTGGAGTCTCTGCTATTCGCTGGGAGCACAACAGAGAGAAGTTAATAAAAAATTATAAAAATGAGCATTTTCAGCTTCAATAAAACAATTGAACTACTTCCAAAGACCTCGTTTCCAATAAACTGCGAAATTATTCATGTAATTCTGATTTATTCAATTCTATTCTTATTTCTGAAGCCAAAAGCCGATATTGTTGTGTACCATAAAGGAAGCATCCGCTCCTGACTGCAGTGCGTTTAATCGAAGATATTGAAATGCACTGGCTAAAAAGTAACTGTCAACGTAATGACATAAGATATTCGTTTGCTTAGTAAAAGCTGGTTGTCTTGAAGCATATATTTGTAAGGAAAACGCCTATAGACCTTAAGGACAATTCCTCAAATAAACTTTGTGCTTAAGAGTTTTCACTTTGTGACTTTTGGCACAAATTTGAAACATATAAAGATAAGTGTTTCAATTTGAAGATCTTAGAATGCTTTTGTGCATGTTTTAAGAATTAGAAACACACAGAACAAATACATGAGTTGATGGACACTCGATTTTCCGCCAGTGTAACCGAGCCATTTGTTATGATTTGGCACTTCCGGGTGTGGTGCTATAAAGTTGTTTTACTTTAAAACTTTGCTGTTGTGGCCTGTTAGGAAAACATTTTGAAATTGTTGTGGTTACTTTAAGGTGTATTATAATATGGAATAAATTATTTTCGAAAATGGCCGGCGGCAGTCAAAGCGGTGCTGGGTCCAAGAGCATCGTTAAAATATTTGCAAATATTTTCATTTCTTTCATTGGTGCTGGCGTTCTCGGCCTTCCGTTTGCCTTTAAGGAGGTTAGTGGCATCATCTATGGCATTCGATATATTGGGCACGTGAACAGGTATTCCGGTTAAAATTGAATTAGGTATCAGTGGAAAATAGATTGGTAAACAGTTCAACCCATTTTTTGTGTACAAATCTGCGAGGGATGGTAGCTCCAGAAAGCGGCCGTCTACTGAGGTTCGACGTACCCGCTTCAAATCCTCGCTAAAATAAATTTATACTAAATTCTGCATCTATCAATGTTTTCAGTATATATTTTAAGGTACTCTATAACCCCTTGATTTAAGTTTCTGGTCACTTGAATTTGGTCACGTGACATTTAAAGGCCAGAACGTAAACAAACATTTGAGAGGTGAATGTGGAATCTAACTTTTCTGCACTTCAATGAAGAGATTAAAGATATGCAGCCCATTAAAAATTGTGCCTGTGTAGCAAAAAGGGTATTTTGTGCATGAACTTAAGTAAATATTTGAATGAAATGGACTAGTATGCAGGATTCGTGCCTCAGATCAAATGAAATTGACCCCTATTACCGGGACAATGTAAGGTTTCGTAGCTCTGACAGAGTTTTTTAGTCAGTGCTGATTCGGAACTATAGGGAGAGGAGATAGAATAAGCCATTTCGTGCTTTCGGATCTTTCCGATGGAGGTGTCGTTTCGATTGTTGTTTTTTTTTTTTTAGGATACATTATATTATAAAGAAATGATAAGGGAAAACATCAATAATTTTCTTTCAACATGCACACTTTCGAATTTAACAGGTCATTTTATAATCTTTTAAAAAATATTTTACATATTATTCAGCCCCCTTAATAGCCACCATGTGGATATATTTCTGGCAAAATTGAATTTTCTTGATTTTTGCCAAATTTTTCTGTCATTTCTTTATGTGCTTATCCCAACTGCATTCAGTCGAAACGCAGTCCCGTTCTGTCTTCCTAGGGCAGAAAGGGTCACAGTTCCTGTAAAAGAAATGACCATTGATCTGAACTTTCGAGGTTATGGATCTTTCAGCGCACGTTCCAGGACAACGAGGTTCGAACTAGCAGACTTTTTCTTAAAAGTCACACAGAGGTATCTTGGCGCATTATTTTCGACCTCGACGAAACTCTCCAACTTGAGTTAAGAGTGGTTGTACAATTGTATATTCAGTGTTATTGTGAGTGATTATAGGGTTTATGTATCTTCTGTATCCTGATCTCAGGAAAACATGTATTTTTCACAGTACAAAATCGTTTTTTTTACCACAAAAATTGTGCGCAATGATATATAATTAGGCCATTTATGTGGTGCACCCTTTCCAAGACTCCATTAGCCCGATCCGTGCGGCGAGATTGGCAAAATTGAAATCAATGTAAAGTTTTGTTGTGGAAACTACCGGTATAACTCTTGCTGTCATAGGAAGACTGCAAGAGTCATATAGGTCCAACATAGAATTTATCATAATGTTGACTTCTGATTACATTCGTAAACTTTTAAGTCAGGTGCACATTTGCCAACTCTTTCGACTCAAATATTCCTTATTTTGCGATGTCTGGCATATAAAAATTGTTTTCAGCCACGGAAGATGTTCTTTTCAATTTCATCAATTTGATCCACTGTAACTATTCGTCCCCCCCCCCCCCCCCCACTTCGTAGGGGCATTCAAATTGAACAGCACATCGTAATGAGCCAAATAACACTTTGGGCGTTCCGAATAAAATGCGCAAACATACTGCGTTTTGAGTGTAAGCTGTGTAAAATGAAAAAAAAATGATAGAGAGATTTTGTCTAGATGTCAAATTTCTTAGCACCAAAGAGCATTCGTATTTTAACAAGAAATATGATATTTTAAATATTTATTGAAAAGCTTGGAAAATAGTTTCAACTTCTTTTCTATTCCGAGTGTGGGCTTCTTTTTTTTTTTTGCTGATATTTGTTCTAAATTTTTTGTTTTTTTTTTTTACCCGGTTCGCTTGCAGGCAAAAAGCAAAGTTCTTCAGCATTTTATTCGAAACATCCAAAGTATGTTTGGGCATATTGGTTAAATTAAGAGTTATCTATTAGCTATATAAGACTATCATGGCTCATAATAAGAATGTCGCAGTGAATTGCGTGAATCCAGGTATAAACTAAACCTGAATTAACCGATACAAATGCTGTTTTCATATTGAAAAAAAAACACATTTTGAGTTTTGCCAGTTTCGATGTACCATTGAGTTTCATGTTTCTCTCTCTCTGTACGAGTAATGTACGAATACAAGCCAGTTCATACTTTTTGATCTTTTCGATGATGGTATTGTTTGGACTGGAAATTTTTTCGGCTGATTTATGAAGAAGTGATCAGAAGAAAAAAAACAACAACAAAAATTGCATTTTTGTCAATATACACATTTTGCAATATAATAAGCCCTCGTCTTTTGCACATTATTCTGCCTGTTTTATGGTCTGCTTATGAATATGTTTCAGATTTAATAGTTCTGCTAATTTTTTATTTTTTTTATTCTTTTTATTATTGTCTATAGTTTGACCCAAGGCAAAAAGTGCCAGATAAACAGTCAATTTTAGTTCAGATTTAGGTACTCAACCCCAAATACTAGTTATTTAAATCAACGATACATTCTAAAACGAACAGGCCACACATTTGATTTGAAGTATGGAGTCCGCAATTGAGTTATAGCTAGCTCTCGGTTCCATGCCTACCTTATCTATTTGTCTCATCTACAGATCTGTCTTAGTTAGCCTTCTGTCTCTTTGCAGAGATGCTTGTTTATTTCTTTCAGGCTGGTGTCATCGAAGGCATGGTCATTATGATAACTGTTGGCGCCATCAGGTGATATAATAGTGTATAGTTTGCCCGTCAAAATACATATTCTGCTCTCATACGTAAAATTTGTAACGAAAAAAGTGCAATTTACACTTGCATTACGTTTTATTAAGCATACTTTTGAGCATTCTTTTACTTGGTTTTAGTTTTGCAACTATGTTTTAACTGATATAGGTTTTTATGAAATCAGTAAAATCCATTCCTTAAGTTATTTCTTTGTCAGTTAAGACCAAACCAATCGCTTTTAACAGTAAATGGTTTCCTTTTTGAGGAATCTCGAACTTACATGTTTTTGTTTGTTAACTTTCATTTTACAGCGTAAAGGCCATGTTGTTAATCATAGAATGTAAAGACCACCTTGTGCAGAAAAACCAACCAGAAAAGATAACTGCTAACAAGGGCAGTCCAGAAGAAAAGGAATCTTTTCTCCACAGCGAAATTAATGGCAATGTCGTTCAGAGGGAAGAACCGACAAAACCGAAGGTACCTGCCCCAAGCTAGATTTGAAATGCTGTTGAAACTCCATCTGGTTATAAAATGTGTATTTGAAAATGAAAATATGAAACAACAAAATTATCTAGTGATAAGCGGACTGGTGGTTTGAAGGTTGTTAAAATTCGAAGAGGTTTTAAAATGTTGTGTACAAACATCCTCTGGATTCCTACCAACTAACGTAGACTAGCGACAATTCACATCTGGATTTTAATAAATTTCGGTTTGCCAAAGAGTCAACATCGTTTCGCGTTGAATAAAAACCTTGTGTGCTAAGTTCTTGGTATTTGTTGTTGACAGGCGCCCGGTCAAGATTTACAGTACGGAGACGTTGGTGAGTGAATCTCAGATTCAACAAAATGGAATTAAAGCACGCACTTGGAATGGGTTCCGAGATTAAAGAATGTTGAAAATAACATGTAGCGGGTTATGAAGCTTGCGCAGCAGTTATGTTAAATTGCTTCGTTTTACCGCTGAATGAAAATAAGTATAAGCCACACTGGTCAAGCGCGAAATCCCAGCAAATCCTGCTATTCACTAAAAGAGCGCGCAGCACCGGTTAATACATATCCATTTTTTTTAAAGTCATGCAGTTAACGGGTTCATGCAATTAACCGGTGAATGCGCTTAAAAGGCGAGGAGTTTTTTTCTGGCACTGTGCAAGGAATCGGTTTGTGTGATTAACCGTCGTGCGATTAACCGATTTCCTGTGCAGCAGAACGACACGTCGGTCGGTGAATTTATCATAAGTATCGGAGTGCTGTTTGTTCACTTCACACTCTTTAACTGGAAATGAAAAACTGGAGCCTAAATTTAGTCCATATAGTTGAAAGGTATCTGGACATCGATTCTCAGAACACTTAATATGCCACAGTGACGTGACGAACGTATTTGCGTTTGCAGGTTATTATGCCTTGGGAAATACGGGCCGATTACTGGTTGATTTTGCAATTGTTGTCTCACAAATAGGTAACTTTCATTTGAATATAGTTTTGTTTTGCTCGCAGGTATGTGAGTTTCTTTGTAGTCTGTTTGGAAGATTGAGAAAGAGTAGTGGATTCTTGAAAACAATATTCAAAGATGTTCTACACCATATCCATCGAAAAAGGAAATATAATTTAACCATTATGTATGTATTGAACATAAAGTACAAGTGTTTTTTTTATTTATTATTTGATTTATTTTTAAAGTTATGTGAATAAATTTTAAAAAAATTTTTCTGCAAGTTGGGAATAACACTAATTTTTGTGTGTGTGTTTCAGGGTTTTGTTGCGCCTATTTAATCTTCATCTCAGAGAATCTCTCAGCGTATTTTCCTACTGTGAAGCTGTAAGTAAAGGTTTATGGATGCTATTACAGAAATAAAACACAAAATACGGAAGAAGAGAAAACAGCTACACAAGCATTGAAGTCAAATGTATTTTTGTATCCGAATTGACTTTTTGCACCAATGAAGCATTTCGGCCGTGACATTAATGAATTGGGCATCGGCGACCTCGTCCCCGGGCTCGTGTTGAGACTTCACATGTAACAACGACAAGTCTGTAGTGACAAGTTTTTCTTGTTCCTCGCAATCTAACAGCTCTTTGGAGTTAATCGACCGATTCAGTGCACAGCTGCTGTGTTCGTTTAGCATGCATATATCTATTTGTATGTTTATTTGCATTTCAAAAACCCTGAGTTTGTTAAACAGTTAATTTTTTTTCGCTCCTTACTTTTGATATGATAGAGACAGATGTGTTTCAACGATTATTGAGCGCGTCGCTGAATCTGTCTTGTTTGTTTTTCAGAATACATTGGTTGTTAATGCTGTTGCCGCCGTTATATCTCCTATGCTTAATACGCCACCTCAGTAACTTAGCATTCACTAGGTAAGCACGGTAAACCACAGCACTTATTATGATCCAGATGTTCCAGAAAGACACGTGAAAGAGAGGGGGTGGGGGGGGGGGGGGCTATTGGACAGGGTTCAGTCCGTCCCTCTGGGTGTCTCCTTTTTGGGTGTGTATTCTGAGCTAGATCTCTGATACTATTTGTGGGGGGGGGGGGGGATCTTAAAATCTTACACAGTCAATATTGTAGTTCTGCACCTGATTGTCGCTTTATTTGTCCGCCAAAAAAAAATAAAAAGACAGGATTGAAGAAAAAGGAAGAAATTTTTATGAAATTTGACTTCTCCATTGAGGGAATTAATTTGTAGCCAAGACACTTTACTTCTTAAGATACAGCGGTGTGGGTCAGTTGAAGGTATAGCCAACAAGAACAAATCGTGGGACACTGTGCATTGAAGCGTCAAACCACTTCATACTAATTTATAATGCCTATGGTGGCCAGTGATATCAGCGATTACTGACTTCACGTGCCGGCTTTAGAGTGCCGCCTTTTACTGGCGTTTTAACGCCTACCAGTTTTAAACTCGAAATGTTAAAATTCCTGGCAATTTTAAAAATGCTAGTTTGTACGATTAATCATAAACACAACTTTTATTCTTAAGTTTAATTCATGATGTCAGAGTATGTTCGAGTGTAGCTTCCCAAAGGAACACAATCGAAAAATAACGGGCATTAAATTGAACGGCTTTTCTAGGCGTTATAGTCAACAGCATGAGTTCTGAGGAACGATGATGCGCCTGATGCTGTCAGTACTGGAATGTCCCTAGGAAAACAAGAGTATAATCTATATAGGACGTGACTGCGTGATGTGACTGTTTTTGTTTCAGTTTATTCGCTCAGGTATCCAATCTCATGGCCTTTGGAGTCGTCTTTTGGTTTGATTTGGAGCATCTTCATAATGTTGAGTAAGTGAGCCATTCCATCTGACCTTCTGATTGACACCAGCCTGTAAATAGTGATATAAATGATCACATGATACATTGCTGAAAAATGGCGGTGCATGCATCCAAGATTTGACTTAAACCAGTGTACAAAAAATTACATCGAGTTTTCTTTTTCAATAGGGGGGGGAGGAGAGGTAGGGGCTGCGATTACCCTTGTGGTGGTTTCTCCGTTCCACACCAATGAGCAAAGCAAGGACATCATTATTAAACAAAGTCTCAAGAAATCGTGCTAGAAAGCATTTTCTCGCGAAGGTGGGGGTGGGGGGGGGGGGACTGGTGCACCACTTTTGGAAAAACATCCTTGTACCACGGATAATAATTGTTTTGCAAGCTGTAGAGCTCAGCATCTTAAGCGCCCCCCTCCCCCAACAAAAAATCGAAAAATTAGTAAAGAAAACACTACTACTAAAAATTAGTAAAGAAAACACTACTACTAATAATAATAGTAATAGTAATAATACTGTATATCGGAGTCACACTGTTAAATACGGTGTAATATTTGGTAGGTAATAAAAAGGTGGTAATGAGTTTGCTTTTGCCGTGTTTGTTGATTTTTGTCAGTGGTGGATACAATATCGCGAATTTGGTTGCTTTATTTGAGTGTCATTTTCGATGAACTAACATGTTATTTTACCGAAAACTTACATAGCAGAACTTCTCGGTGTTGTGTTGAAATAATACTGAATTTCAAGATAAAAGCAAGTTTTCAGTACCAAAGTTACCGATTAAGGGAGTTCAATTTTTGAAATCAAAAGAACTAGAATCTGCACTTGCAAGTCTTTGTAGAAAGAAAATAGATGACTCACCCAGATACATAGTGAAACTGGAAAAATCCTGATTCTTACTCACTTTCATGAATATAAACCCAGACTCAGTTGCGCATGCTTGATTATTTTAAATCAAATGATGATGTTTATTTTTAGTTACGTGTGGTTCGCTTTGATTTCTTGTGATATGATTAAAAAAAACCATGTAAAAATGGACTGACTACATTGAAATTGTTGTAAAGTTATCATCGTTGTAAAACAAAGATTGCATTTTCAGCTAATTAATTTAAATGATAAATGTAAACTTTTTTTTCTCTTTTGCTTGTTTAAGTATTTTTTCGCAATGTGTTATGACATGTTTCTTTTGAAAGCTATTTTACTACGAACGGGCGGTTTCCATAACTAGGAAATCATAGATACTGATCTGGAGCGCTGCCTGTACGCCCTCTTAGAAAATAGACTTACTTCAACGATAGGGTTAAATTGTTTGATAACACACCCAACGTTACCCGCACTCTCGGCAACTTGTGTTTGCCGTCTTAAGGTCTGAACTTTTATTATCTAAACCGCTGCTGAATTTTCACTATATTGCCAGAGCTTTCGCTTCTCGATGCCTGCGATCATGGTTTTTTATCCCGATTTTATACCAACGTCAGTTAAACCAATACTTTGCATCCACTTATTGAGAAGCCGTTTATTATTTTGGAATAAAACTGGGGTGGACGTTAAAATTAAGATTATGTTCCAATAATGATATATATAAAACGAAGCTCAGTTGTATAACTTCCGCTTCACCCCCACCTCCCCCCCCCCCCCCCCATCCCACATACACACTGTTTTGTCCTTCGATTGGAACCGCCCACACTTCTTACAAATAGCCTGTTGTCCAGCTGCATGTATTACTCTTAATTTTATACTTTCTGCTTTTTAGATCGTAAGAGTCCACATTACTAAGTAAAAGTAGTGGAGGAGGGAAGAAGTTTGAGTTGTTGGAATGCTTTTCTAATACGTACAAATTCCTGGCTTTTCTAATGCATACAAATTCTTGGGTTCTTATTTCACATAAGAAAATAACCGAGAAAATTCGAGCCCTGTTTAAAACAGTACTATGATTGCTGCTACAGTACTGGATAGCCTGTTTGCCTCCCCACCAAGCTTCATGTAAAATGTTTAGTTAAATTACAGCTGGTCAGTGGAGGACAAATTAGCAAAGCATGACAACAAAATTGTTCTTAAAAATCAATATTTACGAGAGCAATGAAAGGTAGGGGGTGTACAACCCAGTAATGTGTGCATTAATCCTGCTGTTTAGAATCTTGAAATATAACAGTCCTTACCCTTGCTGAGCGAAATAGAATTCTTTACTTATCTATAAAAACATATCCTATATTTTAATTTTCAACCTATCTCGGAATATGTTTCACTACTTTTGATTGACACAGTGTGGAGTTTTTTTATCTTTTGTACACACATGTTTAGTTTGATGTTCTAGAGGACTTTATTCTAGTTTTCTGCATTATAGTTTGCTTGACTATTATAATACACAGTGTATGTTTTCGTATCCAGTTCAGTGACTGGATAAAAGTCATTTTTATTTATTTATACGATAAAAAGACTCGTGTTAACTCTGCTGTTTTTGCACGCACGCGATCGCGTTGTGTGTTTAGCGTATATTTAACACGGAATGCGTTACGCATTTTCTAAAACCTAGTCCCTGTCTCCGCACGTCGCATTATTGTGCATAGGGGTGGCTAGGGTGGTGTTCTACCAACTTTTTTGTTATGTTTTGCCCATTGGCGAAAAGGTGCAAAATTTGTTGTACTTGATTTTTTTCTGTAGAACGATACTCCTCTAAGTATTTAATAGTGATTGCTTCAGTAGCGGTACTGTAATCCTCTACCAGGCTGTTCATTTTTCTTTCACAGTCCACCAAATACTTGCGAAATTGCGAATTTTTTTTTTTTAAGGCATATCATTTTTGCTTCCAAAACGTTTTGAATCTGATATCGATAAATGTCGGAATTGCCCCACTAGTGAAAATTGTACCGAACGTTGGCTTCCTCAACTTGTTTGCTATGAGGAAATAATTTTTGTGAATGCCAAATTGTAAATTTATTCATTTTTTTTTCGAAAAGAAAAGCGAATATATAAGTGATCGTGTTAAACTATAACTACACATGATAAGTATAAATAACTTCGTGTGCTTTCGTCTGCATCTTTTTTTATTATTATTATTTATTGATTTTTATTTATTTACTTTTTTTGCCTTCTCACGACTTGATACATAATATATTACTTAATTACTATGTCATTTTTAATATATTGCGTCACAGTGTTCTATTGCCTATGCAAAAAAAAAAAGAAAAAAGCCAGTGACTTTACCACAATTACAGTTCATAACCTGGTCAAAGTTACTGCTCAGGAAAGTGTAGTTTATTGTTTATTTCGTCCGAGACATTTTACAGTTGACATTTTTGAACGGACCATTTTCCAACGATTAAAAAATAGGACATTTTGGAATAGCCGCTTGTTTTTTTTTTTTGTTTTTTTTTTTGTTTGTTTTTGTTTTTTTTTTTTTGCTTTGCTCAACAATCTGCGGTACACGTATTTCGTTTTTCCACTTTGGATAGTCTGGAAAGCATTTCCTGTAAAATGTTTCAAACGAATAAAATAAAAAACAAAATAACGGTTAAAATATATTCTGTGAAATCTCATGTTCCTTGTGGGAAATAGATTTTGTAACATCATCGATTTCTCGGCAACAAGTCGTCGAAAGAAAAATATGCCGCGAAAGAACACAACAAAAACCTGTCAAGATAAACACATTGAGGACCGGCTACAGTAGTTGTTTTATGGAGGGTTCACTACAGAGATGTAAATTTCATAATACAAGGCAGAAATTCAGACCTAATAGTGTGCACTCTGCTGGCCGTTATGAACCCAGAACCCAACGGAACGCTGTTTACTCAGAAACGTTATTGTTTCGCTATTGTAACTGTTTCTGTTTGTATTTGGTGACAAAAAATTACTTCCACTTCTTCAAAAAATCATCAGCCATGTTTTGTACAAATCAGTTTTCATATGCATTTTGGGGCCAAACTTTGTCACAAGTTTTAACACAGTGTGTACGTGGCATGGGCCTTTTTCGTAAAAGGGTTGTTTCAGAGTGCTGCATCTATCGCGGTGTCATCACAGTAATACCGCGGACGATAAATAGCATTTCAGTTATACTAAAACATAACGTTTCCAGTTGCAAATAACCTGTGGTGATCAAACTGGTCCGGTGTCAAAAAATAAGTATACACTCGCCTAAAGAGGGGAGCCCAAAGAACAGTGAAACAACCAATGCAATCCACCTTTCTTATTTCGATTTATGCCAAAAATGAAATACAGTAGTTGTAAATATACACTCGCCTAAAGAGGGGACTCTCGGAGCCCAAAGAACAGTGAAACAACCAATAAAATCCACCTTTCTCATTTTGATTTATGCCAAAAATGGACATTGGGGAAAATAATTCCGGAATAGCCAACCAAAAAATATCTGATTTCTTATTTGTTTCAGAATTCTTATTTTAAATAATAGGGTGTTTGTTGTGATCTTTATGCTGGACAATCATGTCTCGCATATTATGTGGCACACCTCCAAGTCCGACTAATCAACTACTGTTCGTAGCCTGGAGGCGGATCAATCAACAGTTTCGCTTTTGGTTACTCTGTGTCCATCAACAGAATCTATGACCCTATCCGGTGGCATTGCACGGGCGTAGATTCCCCCTCCCCCAAACCCACAAAAAACTGCCAGTTCTGTTTCAACACCCCCTAAAAACTGTCATCAAGAAGAAAACTTTTGACACCTGTCATCAAGAATATTACTTTTGATATCTAAAATCAATTTTAAGGATCATTAAATTATTGATGATATCAATAAATATTTTTAGATATCCCGAAGTATTTATCGATTTCAAAAAATAAATTTTGAGATAAAGAATACATTTAGAGATATCCCAATAGAATAACAGAAAACAAAAATTAATTCTTGCTATCAAAAAAGTAAATTTTTAATATGAGAAATTAATTCTTGATATAAAAAAATGAATTTATAAGATCAAGCATTAATTTTGGATATCATAATTGCCTAACAAATGTGAAAATGGAATTCTATACACTATGAGATTCTTTCAAATTGAGTGAAATTCCACAGATTGCGGTAGTACACAAGTACAGAGAGAGTCCATTGTCAGACAGTGTGATAAAAGTGTAAATAACACATTTCTGGTCTGCATTTGGAATGTTTACAAACCAATGAAACTGTTCCTAGCAGAATTTCGGTTGATTTTTTTTTCTAAATTTTCCGAGTAAGAACACTTCTGTTTATATGTTATTAGGATTATGCCGCCCATTCCCAATTACACCCGTTTATTTTGGCATACCTCCAAAATTCGACTGAAGTATCTTTCCTGAGATGTATAGTCAATATGTGTACGTTTAATTCTGGGCAGTTGTCATATTTTTCAAGTTATAAACAGAAGGTAAACTTTAAAAAAACCTTGAAAAAATGGGTAGGCCTTCTTTGGGTTCACCTATGAAAAAAGTAACTAATTATTGGAAATACGGGTGCTTTGGACAAAATAATAATAATAGTGATTTTTCAAAAGTAATTATAATCGGTGATTAAGAGTGTTACATTTTCAATAACTGGAAAAATGGTCGGCTGGAAAGTGTCCGGTTGGAAAGTGTCCATTTGAAAAGTGTCCATTTGGAAAGTGTCCGGATAGCGTATATTTACTTATTTTTTGTAACTCCAACAGTTTATATTTGGAGGGAAGTTCTAGTTATGTTTGCACGTATGAGACAGCAATCATACAGGAAACTCCAAATAGCTTCTTTGTTCGGTTTACGGGTGTTTCGGGTCTACAAAGACGCGTGGAGTAATAGCATACAGGTTGCATAAAAATCTTCCTGGTGATCGTACTTTTCTTTGGCTATTTATTTATTTATTTATTTATTTATTCAAGCTTAATCATCCCCACACTCTTAGCTTTGGGTATTTTGTGCGTCAATCCATTGCTGGGGTATAACTTGGCATTTTATTTTGATATCGGGCTAAATACATAATTATTGTTTTGTTAAGTAATTCATGTTCTGTGTTCGAAAACTGTTCGTTCAAGGCACAAATGTTGTATTAACAAACTGTTTAAGAATTACTAATTAATTGTAAATGTAAATGCTGCAATGCGTTGTTGGATAGTGATTACATGAAACACCGTCTTCTTAAAAATCAGAATTCTGAAGCAAATAAGAAACCAGGTATTTTTTTCGGTAGGCTTTTCCGGAATAAACCACCGGTAATTCGAATGCCACAGAAATCAATAATGCTTTACTTTTCTTATAACAAAAGGTGAAAATAAGTTGAACAATGTAAATTCTTATCTTTTGGTGAAAGGAAAATAAAGATATTAAAAAAAAAGGAATTTACATTGGCTGTTTATTAAAATGTCGATATTTCAGTATCTCATAACATATTGAAATTTAAAATTAAAAAAAAATTGTATTTCCATTTTTTCGTATTTTTCTAATTATGAGGAGAGAAAATAAATTGTTTATATAGTCTGCAACATAAAATGATGAAATAATGAGAAAATTTCGATTTCTGTGAGAGTCGATTTATCGGTAGTCTATTCCGGAAAAGTCTACCAGAAAATATCTAGTTTCTTATTTGCTTCAGATTTCTTTTTTTAAATAATACCATGTTATGAATAAACAAGTGCTTCTATGAAGGAAAGGGCTTCAAGTCTGGGACCTATTCACAGTTCTGCATTTGATACACAGTGCATCAGTATCACCGCACTGTTCAGAGACGAGGCTTAGCGAAATGAAAATGGGCTCTTAGATCTGTGCCGGGTCTGGTTTTAGGCTTAGGGCATTGCATGTTTCCGACCAAATCAGAAAATGTACCTGTAATCCCCATCTGTGGCTTCGCGTGCGATGCTGTGACATACTTTTGCTGTATTTAATGTGTGCAGTGCCCAGCGCGTAAATCTGTTAACCCCTCCCGCCCCCCTTCCCCCATGGAAACCAATTGCAGCGCGTTCCTGCTGGTAACATCTACAGTCAGTTAAAACCTGCGCATTCTAAAGACATGCCCCTTTGCTACTCTAAAAAGCACGCGCATTTTTAATATTTATATGGCCAATTCGTGTGTCATTCCTTGGATTAAATCTTTGTGTCATTGTATTTTACAGGATACATCCAAAACAAATGTCACTGGATGGGCTACCTTTCTTTCTCTGCATAGCTATTTATTGTTACGAGGTGAGTGTGCTGTTCTGATGGTTTAGTATGAATCTATGGTGTTTTGTAGAGAATGTTTTTTACACGCAGACGAAATCGGTTAATCGCATGCCGGTTAATTGCGTACTGTTTTGAAACTTCTCCGGTTAATGATCCAAACCAGGGCTGTCTTTCCTTTAAATAAGCCCCATCCAACGGAATTCTAAATATGCATATGCAGGTCTGTGCAGCTAAAACAGTTTCGACCGTACAGTCAGTAAGCAAATATATGCCTGAAGTAAGGTGTTAAAATAAAAGCGACAATTATTTATAAGACTTTCATGGTAAGACATGGGCTAAATCGTCACGTTATAGTTCTGGCATCTGAAACTGGTGCAAATGTGTGATGTTTTGCTTTTGATTTAATACCCATTCTAACAGTAAAGAATATGAGGAGTACGAAAAAAAGCAGGGATCAAACCAAAGTTTCACGACAGCTATCAGTTTTGCTGGGCAGTTATGTCGATAGTAAATTATCAAAACTGACGTACTGATTTTTGTTTGTCATAAACGCATCCTGTTGCAAAACCAGATCGCCCCGTTTCAAGAAGATTATACCTTGTTGTACTGATCTATGGTTAATAGGGTGCAAAAAGAAAGAGCGGTGTTAAAAACTTTTCAGTACACTGATAACTGTTAAGATTCAGCAAGGTATAATTTTCTTGGCTTTGGTTTAGCTTTATTCCTCTTCAAGGAAAGAAATATGACACAGAACTGTATCAGAAACTGGCGACATGTTGTCATTTTATATGTGTGTACAGGGTGCTGGAATGATCTTATCACTTGAAGCCTCTGTCCATAAAAGTATCAGGCATAGATTTAAAAGGTAAGCCCAAAACGATCACTGCTGTCACTTACGTCTTGTTATGTGTTACTGTATCGCGTGGAGAAAATTTTAGATTCACTTAAATGCAAGATTTTTTTTCTAAAAATTGTCCACATTTTAAGGAGTAAACATGTTTAAGTAGTAGACTACCTGTAATGGTCTAACACTATTTTTTACTGAATGAAATAAAGTTGGATTATTTTAGTTTAAAACGGTCGTGGGTCTGCTTTATGGCCGTTCAGTGATTGAGTAAAAGAGTTAAACCTTCCTTGGCTTGTAATTGGTTGAAACAATCCTCTAAACTAGGCCCGTGATTGTCAAACTTTGGGCACATCTGGATTCTCAACGAGCACGCACAATGCCAGTGTGAGATCAAATCTTCACCCAAATAGAATATCCACCCCCGGGGAAGATTTGATTATCAAGTATTCACCCACCCCCCCTTATCAAATATTCACCCCCCCCCCCCCCCCCCAATTATGATCAGTGCGAGCGTAATTTTTTGTTTTATGTTTTATGTGACGTTAGAAACAAACAACCATGCAAAAAATCCAAAGTTTATTTTATAACATATTCTACTGTACATAACATGGTAATTACACCACTAAGCTAAACTTCTGGATTCTAATTCCTATACTTAATTGCACCAAATAGCGAGTCCAGTGCGACTCATTCCCACTTGCAAACATAGTTTGCAACTGGGTATGCTTTACTAAGAATTCTAGCTGTTTATTCCTTCCTTTTTTTCCGTCTCGGAGGTGTCCAGAAAACTCCTACGCTATCTGACGTAGGACGCTGAAATCTGGCACAGAAGATAGAGGGTGATGAGATGTCGAGAAATCCGCATCTTTTCACCATGCCCCTTGTGTTACGCCTTGAGCTCTTTGGCCAAGTGCCTACCCTTGAAGGAGTTGTTCACGCTTTATTCAGCATTTGCAGTCATGCCTCAAAGAGAACCACGATTTGTTCTGCGCCAACACTCAAAATTGCCCATGACGCAAGGTCATCAGGCCGAAGCAACTGTTTGAGGGCTCCGAGAATGGATAATGAAAAAGCTCAGCTAAGACTTTAGAAGCGCTCATAGGGGAGGACATTTTTTCAATCTGGGTAGTCTCTCCTTAGGAAACTTGCCGCACATTGACAATCCGTCTATGGCGGCATTTCTGGAGTTCCTAAACGAGAGGCCGGTCCAGGGAGAAGTTCCCAGGCTGTCAGGAAAACGCCATGAGATAATAAACCGTTCACGGCTTCAGCGGCTCCTACGTCGGGGCCTGGAGTAAGGACACATTGCTGACTGCGTAGGCGAACGCGAAACTGGTCTTGTCGAAGGTCGCGACCAAGAAACCTTTGAGACGAGGCAAATGAGACGACGTGGTAGCAGTGGATGATAGGGCACGGCCGCATATACGAGGTGCTCTCGCGGTGTGGCCAGTTCGAGTCGTCTGACGCGAGAAGCCGGTAGAATCTGTACGCCATGAAGTTCACCGACATGTGCCAGCACTATTTCCTGATGAGAAACGGCTACGAATACAGGCAGCGGATCGAAGCCTGCCACCTGCAGTGCGGCGACGACGACACCTACTTGTTAGGTGCATGCATCTTCTGCACAGCTGGATAAGCCGAGAGACGCCTCGGGCAGAGAGATATGCCGGAGTTACAATAGTCACAAGGGCTGCACCTCACCCGCGGCAGATTCACGCACGTTTGCAGCATTGTTCGGAGAAGCACCCGGAATATCTCCACCGCCAATAGCATCGCGATGCCTCTAGCCCACTTTCGACCAAAATTTGAAATTGGGAGCAACTCTTAGAAAACGATTAGGGCAAAGAATTCATCAGAGACGGGCTTTCAAACGGTTTTAACATTGGAAACGTAAACATGGACCATATTTAACTCTGTGGGGCAACTGTTAGGCGAGAGCAAATTTAAGGTTAAAGTGGAGGGAGAAATAAAGAAGGAACTACGGCTGGGACGCTACACAATTGTGCAGCAGAAAACAGCAATCGTGTCTCCGATATCTGCGGTTCCGAAGGACAAAGATGGCATCCGACTTATCAACGACTGCGGATCACTCAACAGTTTCGCTTCGCCCGACAAACATCATTTACGTCTTTTGACACAGCAGTAACCTTGATGGGACAGGGCTTCTTTTTGTGTAAGGTCGACCCAAAATCCGCTTGTCGCCAGCATCAGCCGGTTCTCGCAACAGTTCATCAGTGATTCACACTATACATATATGTTCGACACGCCTCCTGTTCGGGGCTTCCCTAAGCGTTGGAATCTTCCATAGGATAATGCAAAGTGTTTGCCGGATGCTCCATCGAAGGGGAATCCAAGCCATTATCTGCTTCTTGATTACTTCTTCATGACAACAGAAACGTACGAAGATGCAATGAAAGCCATGAGATCCACTTTTTAGTTGCGCTCAGTTTCTCTATCAGCTGGGAGAAGTGGCTTTCTCACACCCACAGTGCCTCACCTACCCGGGAGTTAGATAAACACTCTGGATTGCACCCTCTCAATCTCATGGGGTAAACAATAGGAGACTTGGGATTTAATTGGCCGCTGGGTCACCACACCCAACTAACGCGATTCGAAACGCGAGCTTCAGAGCTTACTGGTTAAGCTCAGATGGGTCGCGCGCGTCGTCTGTGTGAAATACACTTTGTCTCTTGTTAATGGGTTTGCTCTGCTGGTGTGGTATATCCATGTAAAATGTGTCATAAATTCGTGCAGCTATTTATTTGAAGTCGCATTCTATTTATTTATTTTTTATATATTTTTTTTTTCAGCTACTTTGTTTTAACCCTTACACTTGTTACATCACTGTATATATCGTTCGGAGTCTGTGGCTACATGGTACGTGTCTTACGCTTCGTTCTGATTCACTTGAACTGTAGAAAAAAATGTATTGTTTGATATCTACAGCGTTTCTGTGTAAACTATACGCCAGTAGAAGAGATTATTAATGGATCAACGTGAAAACGACTAACTGAACTGATACATAGTTGGGTCGTATTGCCGAAATACCATTTAAAGTAATATTCAATCATTAATCGACATGCCTTTGCTAGAGCTTTCATATGTCATGAAAATGTAACGTAAAGGAAATACGTGTACCTTTGATTGCAAAGAAATGCATACATTCAACTTTTTCACGTTTTAATTTTTCAGTCGTTTGGTCCAGAGACCGATGAAGTAATAACATTGAACCTGCCGAGAGGCTCATCCCTGGACTTTGCCCTGCTAGTCAAATGTTGCCTATGTTTGGCTCTATTCTTTACATATCCAGGTAGAGCAACTTGGTGCTTTCGTATATTTACGGGAAGAGGGGGGGGGGGGGGTGATGGTGGGTATTGTTAGTATACATGGCGCGGGGGCAAGGGTGGTTTTAAGTTCAAATCCAAAAGTATTTTATACATTGAGTGGCTATATGAGTTATGGAAATATGGATCTTCTCATTTTAATGTTGGGGTGAAATCATTTTCAATTGTCTGATATATGGTAAGGTGTGTGCGAGGTTAAAGATTTTTTCACGAAAACCCCGTAAAAGCGACAGATAACAAACAGAAACTGTGATTGAAAAGAAACCAAATTTACCCGCTGCACGACTGATTGCAGGGCAACACAGGGCAAACTGCTGTAACTGTACAGCTCATTTCGCAAATTTGTATAGACATCTTTGGAAAAGGTGTACAAAGTTATAGACATTTTAGTCCGATTGATATGTAACTCATCTTGGCTTTTGACCAAAACTATAAAAATCATTAGTTTAAGCAAGTGATTAGGTGCTTCGTAATAAATATACAAATATCTGCCGTATTAAGAGCGAACTTATAAGTGGCAATAAATATGGTGGTGTCTCCATAAAAACACCTTTATCTCTGTTCGAGTGTTCACGTGAAATCAGTTCCCGTTTTCTCTGCTTTGCAGTTATGATGTTTCCTGTGATATCTATCTTAGAAAAAAAGTTCATTCCAAACCCGGGCGAGAAAGCTTGGCAAGGAGTAAGTATACTCGTTACTGGAAACAGTGGTTTATTAAGAAGTGGATATTAACTCTGCAAACTTGATTCTGTTTCTCATCCATTCTCGGATTTTATTCACCCGGAGCAAAAAAAAAAAAATATACACATATATTGATGACACCCCTCCCCCTCACCTTATCCTTTCCGCAAATACTCAAAATATTGGGAAAGAAAATATCAGTTGCCTGGAAATATTCTAATTTCTCCCCTTTTTCTTCTGATTGCCCTGTTCATTGTGTTATTCACAACGGTAATGCTTTTTTTTTTTACTTTCAGAACATTTTGCGCTTCCTGTTGGTGAATCTCACGGGGCTCATAGTCATGGCTATTCCAAACTTCGCCACGCTGATGGGGCTAATCGGGGCCACGTGTTGCACTATGATAGCCTTCACCTTGCCCGGACTGTTCCACTTAAAGATCTGCGGCTCCCAGCTATCGCGGAAGGAGCGATGCTTCGATACTTTTCTCATGGTTTTAGGAATAGTTGGGTGAGAAAAATTCTTTGCTTAATCTGATCCTATTGCTGTTCTTATCAACATGTTTTTGTTTATAAATTGTACAATAAGTTGCCTTGTTATTAGTTATGGCATCGTCGGGATTGTTTCAGAAGAGCTAGAATTAGAAAAAAAATTGATACAATTATGTTCCCTCCCTCCCTCCTTTCCCTGTCAGGGTACGGTATGTGTGTGGGTAGGGGTGGGGTGGGGTGAGGGGTGTCTTATCTAGTGTGTGCGTCTGTAGTACACACTTGCTTTTGTTAACGGGATAACTTCCATATAACAAATTGGATCAGCTTCACACTTTGCGGGATTATGCCGTGGGGTAGGTCCGCCGCTTGCTGTTGTATTTGACTCCTAGAACAACGCATGAAACCATACGTCATCACTTAAGTCCAGAACGAAACGCCGGATCAGCTTCAAACTTGGTAGGATAATGCCCTGGGTGTGTCCGACAGTTCATATTGTCGTTTGCGAAATAGCACATCATATGACGTCATTATGTGTTGTGGGCACTAGACTTTGTTAACAGGATGAATCTCGAACGGCGGGTCGGAATAACTTCAAATTTGGTGGGACTATGTTTTGGGTTGGTCCGCGGTTTGCTGTTATTATCCCCCGTGAAACGGAGGGATATAGGTTTGAGATTGTCCGTCTGTCCGTCCGTCCGTCTGTCTGTCCGTCCGTCCGTCCATCCCCTCTTCAAGCTAAGGACTTTGTGGACACCACTTCTATATCAACGAAGCATAATTCAGCTTTCATATTTCATACAGGCAAAATATAGGGTATAAAGATGTGCAACGTCAAGGTTTCAGTTTGATCGAAGCAAAATTGACAAATTGACAGGCTTTTGAAAATCGTCGAAAATAGACATATGTGCACATGTATAGGACTTTGTGGACACCACTTCTATATCAACGAAGCATAATTCAGCTTTCATATTTCATACAGGCAAAATATAGGGTATAAAGATGTGCAACGTCAAGGTTTCAGTTTGATCGAAGCAAAATTGACAAATTGACAGGCTTTTGAAAATCGTCGAAAATAGACATATGTGCACATGTATAGGACTTTGTGGACACCACTTCTATATCAACGAAGCATAATTCAGCTTTCATATTTCATACAGGCAAAATATAGGGTATAAAGATGTGCAACGTCAAGGTTTCAGTTTGATCGAAGCAAAATTGACAAATTGACAGGCTTTTGAAAATCGTCGAAAATAGACATATGTGCACATGTATAGGACTTTGTGGACACCACTTCTATATCAACGAAGCATAATTCAGCTTTCATATTTCATACAGGCAAAATATAGGGTATAAAGATGTGCAACGTCAAGGTTTCAGTTTGATCGAAGCAAAATTGACAAATTGACAGGCTTTTGAAAATCGTCGAAAATAGACATATGTGCACATGTATAGGACTTTGTGGACACCACTTCTATATCAACGAAGCATAATTCAGCTTTCATATTTCATATAGGCAAAATATAGGGTATAAAGATGTGCAACGTTAAGGTTTCAGTTTGATCGAAGCAAAATTGACAAAGTGACAGGCTTTTGAAAATCGTCGAAAATAGACATATGTGCACATGTATAGGACTTTGTGGACACCACTTCTATATCAACGAAGCATAATTCAGCTTTCATATTTCATATAGGCAACATATAGGGTATAAAGATGTGCAACGTCAAGGTTTCAGTTTGATCGAAGCAAAATTGACAAAATGACAGGCTTTTAAAAATCGTCATAAATCGACATATATGCAAACGGAGTGGACTTCGTGGGCACCACTATATGAACGGACGTTAATTTGTTCTTAAAGCGCATTAGGTGAGTAATATTTTTAAATGATTTTTATCCTGTGTATAATTAGTTTTTATCTAGCCTGAAAAAATGCTTTACATTAGATTAATAAAAAATAGATTCGGGTTATATCTGTTCAAAGACAGTTTGTAGTATTGTTGATTTGTCGTTCAAGGAAGGGTGTCCAGTTTCCTGTCAATGGTAATCCATTAGCTTAGATATTGCATAGGGGTAATATTTAGGGTTTCACGGGGGATATTGCTGCTCTCTGACAGCATCTAGTTTTATGTATATATTGGACTATTCTTGACGCCATATGACGTCAAAATGTAAAAATAATGCATCACTGTAACTGTAGAAGGAAACATCGGATCAGCTTCAAACTTGATGGGATAATGCCTTTGGTGGGTCAGATGATACATTTTGTATTCGGCGTTTATAGCGCAACGCATGGCGTCATATGACGTCAGTACGTGTTGTGGATACTTGATTTGTTAACACGGTAACTGTCGAACGACAAGTCGGATCAACTTCAAACTTAGTGGGACTGGGCATAGCATGACACAGCATTTTTGGAATATTAATGGGCATTGTTTTCCTTTCATTGCCAAGTTGTACCATATATGGGAGCGATAACCTCTTGTACCATTGACATTTTCTCACCAAAATGTCCTCCCACTTCTCCATCCCCACCGCGTTGAGTCATCTTTTTGGCTTAGGAGAATGTACGAAGACAAGGTATACATCGTGTATGTAACTACACTTTGGGTACAGACCCATACTGTGAAAGGGGCAAAAGGGTTAAGCTTGCATTCAGATCAGTACCTGTATCAGATAGCAGGAGTTCGGGTGACGATAAGCAAAAAAAGAAAAAAGATGTACGGTAAAACATGACCACCTCAAAGACCCGGATGAAAAAAAAGAATTACAGAAAAACGACTGTATTGACAACCTTCCAGTCCCAGATAAAAAGACGCACAATAAAACATGTTTAGTGATTAGTGGCGACCGCATTCTAGATCCCAGATAAAAGAGACACATAGTATGAGCCCAGTTTATAGTGACCACATTCTTAATCGCTGCACCTGGGCGTATATGGAGACTGAGGATTAAGATACCCACAGCTCGCGTTACATACCTCCCTCCTCCAACCTCCCCTTCATTTCTGGGATAAAGGTTCACGTAGCCCGGCTTCTTAGCACTTCAGATATACATATATCATATGTTCAGATATATTTATTTAAGGTAAAAGTTTTATAATTCTAAAATGGTACAGAATTGTCAAAATGAAACTTTGTAAACCGGCAAAAGGGCTTTCGGTGGAAAAGGAAGGGGGGTTGTCGGGAGAAACATTTGTTTTTGTTTACAAAAACAAAACCGCAGTATCCGGCTAATAAGTGAGTTTAGCATGTTTGGGTGCACTGATGTTGGTGTTCACTGGCCGCTCCAGTTGATTTTGTCAGACTTCGTGACATTTTGTGTAACGTGTAATCCTTTCTGGCGACAGGGCTGGCATCGGGACTTTGGACGCCTTACAGAGGGTAAAAGAAGTGCACACACAGTCTGATGACGTCATTCCCGATGCCTCGTACGATGCTGTAACCAATGGAACGGGACAAATTGCAGAGCAAATAACGGACAATATCATGCGGTTGTTTGCTACAAATACGACTTCACAGGTGGCTTCTAATGTATCAACTATTAACTTACCAAACAACACTGCCTCATGACGCAGCGTTCAAATCCAAGTCTAAGACCTCGCTCAAAAGGGCCACAATTTCATTAGAGAATAAAAGATTCACGGACTTTGTAGCTTGTGACCTCATTATGTGATCTAGGTTTAATATATTATTATATTTTAAAACAAAAAAGTTCTACTTCTGTGATGTTTGAGTTAAACGTGCAGTTAATGCATTGCTAGAGGTTGTTAAGGTGTAAAATAATAATTTATTCCCCACAGGAGGAATATATGCGATCGACCGCGTGTCGGTCTGTCGGTCGGTCTGTCATCAAGAGCTTGTTAACAAGATAACTTAAAAACTTCTGCAAGGATTTTCATGAAACTTGGTATGTGGCTTCTATGGGAGCAAACACAGATCGGTATTGTAAATGGGCCAGGTCCGTCCAAGGAAAATGGACCAGCTGGACTTAGAAAAATTTCAACTATTGATGGCCGTGTTTAACTGATGGGGGGCCTGTGGGGAATATGTGGGCTTGCACACTGCTCTAGGTTGTTCATAAAGCATTGTTCATGTCTTGGAATTGAGAGGTGCCTGTTTGCGAAGATTATAGCAGATTCACTGTGTGTTACCTCATGTTCTGCAGTCGGTAACCGATAATTTGAAGTACTCGAGACGAAGAAAATTCTTCAAATTTTCCAAATTTCAAAGTAATCGGGACTGAAATGACGCTTCATATCATCCGAATTCCAGATAAACAGTACTCAAACGTTGTCTACTGTTCTTTAACCCGGAGTGTTACTTGTTCTTTGTTATAAGTTGCGTTTACGACAGCAGTTAAGGGGCCAGTTTTGTGGCGGACATTCTGTTTATCATTATAAGAAAGGGCCTTTAAATATCTCTTTTCAATTATGTGTTTGCAATATGGTTGTAAAGCGCTTTGGGGATTTTATCATTATTTATGTTCAAAAATAAACTAAATCTGAGATAGGGATAGTGCAATGTAATTCAGCTGAGTAAACAGACAGAGAGTACACGATTCCTTAAGCCAGGAGACGAAAGAAGGTGGTCCGCCCACTTCATTAACGGTGGCGGGGCAGCATTTTACAGCCCAGCATTGCCCAGTATAACAGTAAGCTATAATAAAAAAAATAAATAAATAACACCTCATTCATCAGACGCTCGGATGGCGGAAAGAGAAATAGGTCATAGCTAATTTGAGGAGTTATTTATTCAATACCATCTCCAAGGTCAGTGAAATGGTTTTGTGGTGTTCTGTTGTATGGATATTACTTCGTTGTACTTGACTGCACAGGTTGCGCTCAGGTATACAGGTTGTACTTAATAGCGCAGGCTGTACTTCAGTATGCATGCTGTACTTCAGTATGCAGGCTGTACTGCAGTATGCAGGCTGTACTTCAGTATGCAGGCTGTACTTCAGTATGCAGGCTGTACTTCAGTGTGTATGTTGTAATTTATTGATGAAATTGCACTACAGGGTGACCCCCGAGCATTATTGTGAATTGCACAAAGTAGTCAATTAGGATGTTTATGTCATTAGTCAAAAGAAGTTCATGGAACCTATTTTTTGTCATTGTATGAAGTTAGGCTGGGTTTTACCTTAACATAAAACTAAATATAAAACTGCTGAAGGACGCTGCACATGTTGTACCAATTTCTAGATGCTTGGGTGTACATTATATTCAAGGGACATTCTGATCTCTTGCAGTGAAAATAAATTGGGATGCGTATAATAATCTAGAGGTTGTTATTGCCAATATGGCACGGTGTTTTTCTTATTAAGTGGTCATACTCTTTCAATACGTTGCTGTACATGATCATTATCTGTATAAAATGTTTATGGCGGAATAATGATCTTATTGTTCTTATTTGTAGTTTCATGTTATTAATTGAAGACCACTGAATATTAAGTTTCAAAAATGTGCTATTCTACATCTTCTAATACTTACCTAACGAACTAAAATGGGTTTAAAAATGGTGTTAAGTCGTTTCGTTTACAAGACCTCCCTGGAGTGACTGGTATTTTCTCTTTGGTACACTTTTCCCACTACTAGTTTCGCGTGTGTAAATGTTGTAAGTAGTTGAAAATATTAACTGAAAATGTACCTGAAGAGACAGTTTTCCGTCATTTAGCCAAAGTATTTATTATTTAAGAGGAATCTTTGTTTTTTTTTTTAAATCATCAGACAGGATTCTGCAAGAGTCGTATCTTTTGAATGGCATTTTGCGGGCTATTAAATCATTCACACAGGTACAAGCCGGCAGCTACACGGCTGTTCTACAGCCATTTCTCGACAAAGTTGAAACAAAAGTGGGAGTGAGTTGGAATTTTGTAGACGTGGGTCAGTGTTGGTTAAGTGTTTATTGTCGGCTCCAGCAAATGCTTCTGAAACGGATACGAGCTAACTGTAGTTTTCACAACGACTTTGTTATCGCTTCTAAACTGAGAACCCAACGTGATTGACTTAGCGGATCTGTGAACTCGCTAAAAATTCTAGTGGATGTGTATCATTCGCTGATTTCACAGATCCGCGTTAACATATATAATCAATTGAGTATATGATCTGACTGCGTGTTCCATCGGTTGTTGGTATTAAAATATGAAGATCTGCAGTAGTTTTGTTAGACTAGATTACGTACACTTGGTGTTTTAAAAAATGTACCCGTTGTTGTGTTGTATTGAGTGCTTGTTGGGCGGAAGTGCGCGTCGATTGAACAGTTACGTGTTGCATACTGCTTGTGTTAAGTATTCTAAGACAGTTAAAATCGCGGTGGTGTTTACGCGTGATTTTATGCTGCAAAAAAAAAAAAAAAAGAGAAGAAGAAAAAAACATAGCACAGTTTGGCGTTCAGGAGAAGTGGCTGCCTTTTCCGACCTTCTTAAAATCAAACATTTTTTCTCTCACTTTCCAGCTAGAATTAAACTAATTATTTAGACTGTTATTTATGAACGCGCGCATTTTTTTCATGTCACGAAATGCTTGGCATTTTGCACGGGAATATTTTTACAGTTGGTTCGAAGTTCAGTTACTTGCACGTGGCTCCACGGTGTTTTTGAGCCCAGGTCTGAAAAGGCAGGTGAAAAAAGTCACGTTGGTTAGTTTCCATGGTTATATATGTGCAATCTTTGTGTGGTAAAAAGATAAAATTAGGACAAATAATATTTAATTTATTCATTGCTGTGTCTAGGTCCTTAATATATAAAAGAAGTATTTTGATTGTTTGGGCAGGCAGTGTATAAATGTTCTGCTGCTTCTTTCGGATTATGTTTTAGGTTATGGTCAGTAATTTTAAACGAGAATCTGAGTTGTCATGATTGAGAGACAAAACTGTATACTTTCTCTCCTATATATGTGTGTGTTACTATTTATATCATTTATGCAGCAAATATACAGTATTTTAACCAGCAGTGATTTTCGAGTGTGCTTTAGAAGACTGTCATAGTGATGCTGCTTTGACCCCGGGCTGTGCTGAAAATGGGGTCCACGACAGAGATTTAAGAGGATTTGAAACAGGGTGTCGACAGTTTTGGTGGGCGGAGAGAATCTCTCTCTCAAAAAAAAAAAAAAAAAAACCACGGAGAAATTTTCCCCCTCTTTACCAGCGTCTGTGTGTGGGTGTTTGTTGGTCAAATGTCAGTATTTCATGACAAAGGGGAAGAAGAGTAGTTACTTTACGCACATAATCATAGTTATCTTAATCCATTGTTGGTTTTCAAGCAAATGACTTGTACTGATTGAAGATGTAATGGTTGATATCATAACGGACCAAATTGTGGTATTGAACAGAGAAAAGAAATAGGAAAATGCGTTTAGGTATTTTAATTCTTTGATTTACAACAGAATAGAGAGATGAGTTATTTTTTGACATGTGATTTATATCCTTGACTGGATGCGAACGAGTCGGAATAAATAAGAATTGAACGATGTCTTTTCCTGTGCTAAGAATCTTAAAATTTGTAGCCCAGGTGATCATTGGCCACATGAGTCATACCCTTTTTAAATTTCAGTCCTCTGCCTAGACCGGTAATATTTCTTAACGAAAAAAATACCACCACAACCCAGCGTGTTCTAATTAACAATAAATAAACAATAATATATCAGGATATGCCCAAACGTGGACAGAAAAGTAGTAATGGCAATTGCGAGAACAAGTTTTAAAATAACAGTCGAGCATTTAAATGGTTCTGCATCACATAGGTGAAACTCAAACACCTAGTAGACAAGAGCAGGAAGGACTTTGCAATCCCCAATAGTCAGATCACAGCAAAGAGCGAATCAGTGAGTTTAACTTTTTGACATTACCATGGTACCTGCATTTTTTGAAACGTCAAATCCAAACCTACTCATTGTGGTACATAATTACACATTGAACAATAAGGCCAAACTCATTTCAGTGAATCTCAAATTGTGGCTCCAAATGACTGACTTTATGAAGTCACTCAAATTTTCAGTGATTTTACAATGCCAGTGAGTGAACCAATCAGGGATCGTTTTTTCCGCCCTTTCCGCCCTTTTTGAGTCGAAATTTGTGGTCCTCGAGATCAGTTGAATTCTGTAATAATATTTTAGGCATTTTTTAGGGGGGGGTCAACTTGCGTGTCATTCAATTGTGATTTTTTTTCGGCTCGCGCCTTCGGCGCTCGCATTCAAATGATATTTTCGTTTATTGGGTGGGTTTAGCCACTGGCTAAATGATCATTTTATCCTTAAAAATGCTAATTGAAAAATGAAGTTGTGCGAAAATCGCCAAAGCTTACAGCGCCCCCCCCCGAGCCCCCAGCTGCTTTTTAGTTTGCGGGGGAATTTCCCTTTCAACAATTTTCCGCCCTTTTTGAGAAAGGCGAAAACGATCCCTGACCAATGAAGCCAATATAGAAATCCTGGGTACATACTCTCACCGCTAGTACAAAGGAAAACGCGGCAGACGCTTGCGTCATTTTCATGCTGACTTGTTTGAAACTGTCTGAGATATCAGGCTACTGATATCAAAAATCAGGCCACTCCTCTCAAAATTGATGATGCCCGGAAAAGCTATTGATGGAATCTCGTAACCTCACGTGCTAGTGAAACACAGAATCTGATATACAGCAAGGAGTGGGGCTGAAGCGTTGAAATTTATCTAGAGGACAGATCAGGGTGCTTAGGCAACCTGTTATAGCACAAAAATGCTTCAGGTTCGCTTCACTCAGGGGAGGGGGGGGGGGGGGCACTCGGTATAAACTAAGTGTTATATTGGCTGAGGGCTAAAAATCACCTGTCAAATTTTAACGCAATCGGGCCGGAAGAGAAGCATGTTTTGTTTTTCTCCAAATTCCAGGGTTGAGATTTCGCGGTCGCCCGGTCGCCCGTGGCGACCAACTTTTGGCTCGGGCGACCAACTTTTTCGAGTTGGTCGCCCGAGTGGCGACTAACTTTTTTCTGAGTATTTTCAGGTAAATACTGTTGATTATTTTAAACACCATTTTACATGAAAATGATTTCTGTATAAATTTTGCTTTCACATTTCAAATAAATTTCAAATAACTACAAATTATGGATACTTAAGACACCTATTTGTTGTTGCTTTTTATGAGGCGGTCTAGACAAATTTTGTGAAAACTGCGCTGGGCGACTAACTTTTCTGCCGGGCGACTAACTTTTTAAAGTTGGTCGCCCTCCGGGCGACCAGAAAATTTTACGAAGTCTCAACCCTGAAATTCGGTCAATATTTTCGTTAATTTTGGCCTAAAACGTCAAGGAAGAGCAGCATTTTCAAAAATTGTTGACACGCACACACACATGACGGACAATGGATGCCCCACAAGGGATGAGTATAGCAGAGCGTGCAGAAGAGGGTTTTCAGTGGAACTTCCACTGTAATTTGGCATATCGGCAAGCAAGCGGCATGTTCACATGGCCAGAAAAGTATGATACATTTAAGTAAAACAATAAAGACTTTCAAATAGTTTATTTACATTTAATCAGTTTTTGCTGTCAAAAAATCGTTGCCAACCAAAGTCTGTACTTTCAACTAATATATTTGTCAATGTATAGTTTCTGTTTTTTGAACACCTTTTGTTTTGATAACACCTGCAGGGCAAGCAGGCCCATACAGTATAATTAAGTAAGCTATCACAAAGTATCTTCAGTATTTATTCCTAATAAATGACTTCAGCTGTGGAAAGCTCGGGCTTCTACAGTCAAAATATTACAAACACATGTTTTTTTCTTTCTTGAGTTCTGTTTTTTTTTTCTTCTTCAAAATTTTCCTAGATTATCAAGACAAAGATTTGTTCTTCACAATGTGACATAGTGATCACGTGCTTAAAAAAAAACGCACTTTCCATCTTAGAACGCTCGACGCTATCGGTGTGACACAAAGCTGTCGTCGTCTAACCAAAACGTTCCATGGATATATATGTAGATGAATAATTCCTTTCCTGCTAATGCCCAAACATCTCAGTGACCATATCTGCAAAAGAGAAGACAGGTTAATATATGAGTGTGGTGACAACTTGTGTAATTACACAAGATTACGGCATCACATTATTTGTATGCATTGCAACACTGAACAACAAGACATAGAGGGACACCCCCCCCCCCCCTCCCTCCGGTCAGTTTGCATCTTAGTATTTTACAATGAGAGCAGTTTTTATTTGCATTAAAAACTTACTTTTGAAATTCCCATTCCCTGTTGTCTAGCGGACACACTTGTCGTGTTTTTAACCATCGGGAAATACAGTGGAAGTGAAAAGCATGCTGCAACATAAACAATCAATTCTCTACTCATATACTGTGGAAATCTTAGAAACTGACAAACGCCAACCGATGAATGAGCTATAGATGTTAAGCGCTTTTGCGTTTCCTCTGTAATCAAATTTATTTCATTTTACACTTGTCACTTTTTAGGGTGGTGGGTATTAACGAGCTTTCACTGCAAATTCACTTAGATTAAGAAAACAAACGGTGACACATAGCAACTGATAACCTACATTGCAGACACCCCAGGCGACCGTGCACTCTTCGCTGGTAGCCGAGGCTTGATTTGCTTGACATTCTATGCCTGCACATAACAATGATCAAGATATTTTCTTTTTCAATATTTTTATTTCGACGTGAATATAGAGAAATAAGTAAGGTCACTTACACTTCAGTCCTTAATGGCAAACGAAAAAGGCTTAGAAAACGTGCAAAGCAGCACTGTACAAATTCAAAATATGAGCAAAACAAAGGACATTCCTGATGTGTTAAAAATAATAGAACTGCATTTTTCGTGTGCCATTCTCAAGAAACAGTAAATTGTAGATAAATATTTTCCAATCCAATCCTAAATGTTTTGATGTTACATCGGTGATTGACTCCAGGGATTGACGTAGGTAAAGCAGGAATAACAACACATGTAATCGCCATACAATGTATGATAAAAAGGATTTAGACCTGCTCGCACGTTTTAGCTTATCAAAAATACACATAACCGACTTACAGAGATCCATAATATGGTTACGGCAGATGGCGCAGTTGTCCACCACAATATCTAAAACATAAACAGAATATTTTCTATAATGTTATCTAATTTCAGGTTGTAACGCAACTGGCCACACCTTGCCACAAAAATTACACAAAGTAAACGTTCACAAATTCTTAAAATTGTTTACAAATTCTTAAAATCACTTTTAAACTCCATTACATGAAATTTTCGTATGATTCGAACACTGTAAACACCATTATAATTACACTCATATTTGAAAGCCTGTTAACACCGGAAAACTAAAACATGATAGGAAGCTCACCCCAAGCCCACAGTGCAACTGCATTCCACTGAAAATAAATGTTTACGTTAATACTTTGAAAAATAACTTTAACATGATGTCTATGTTACAGGCCATGAGTGAAACCAGGCTATGTATGCATAGCCTAGGCTATGAATACATGGCCTGATGCGACCAGGCTATCTATACATAGCCTAGGCTCTTTATTCATAGCCTGAATTTGCAGCCAAAAAATTTCACTCATGGCCTGAAATGTCTGATGACATTGATTGCTATCTTTATTAATTATTTATGAGTGTTTTTAATTGCAATTTGGGGCTCAAAGTAGGATTATTTTCAACACTAACATCTATAGTTTAGTATAATATATTGCATTAAAAAGAAAAAAGAACTTGTTAATCCCAACTGGTCGGGAGCAGCCCAATTTGCTCGGAATAACCGTTATTCGGATAAACAGATATTTACCTAACATCAAGCTCACCCGCCAGTTTTACTTGTAATCGTTTTCTACCTTTTTTTTTCTTTTTTGTTTTTATTGTTTTACACTTCAGTTCAGTTATTCAGTTATTATATCACATGTCATGTTACTAGTGAAAATATGTTTTCACTTCTCCGGATATAATGTTGTTCTGTTCATGGTCGTTAAGAACGCTATTTTTAACCTGGGTACCGATGCTTGTTTAATTGTACGATAAAACAAACACATTGCCCAACATGTGGCTAAGAGATATTGTTTCGTCAATCGGCATAATGCCACACTGCCCTTGCCATATGTTAATCAAAATCAGGTGGACAATGCCCATGTTTGCTCATTTTAATAAAGTTTTGAACCCCTATATACGCCATGGTATAGCTCCAAGAAGCGGTCCGCAACTAAGGTTCGACGTACCGCTTCACATCCTATATAACGATATGCAAGTCAACTGCGCTCGCTTTTTGCGTACCTCTGTGGAGGTGCTGTCAGAAATTCAGCGACACACAAGTCTTTATTGGCATTTGCTAAAGACTCTCAAAGTATAACGTCAATGATAGACAACTTCTGTGTTACACTTTCTTTGAAAGGAAAGAATAGGGAAATAACCACAAATCTCCCGCAATAAACGGCAATTGTTTACATCCGCGGAGCATGTTATATTACGTGGAATAGTGACAGCATGCTTTGTAATTATCCACCAAAATTTTTAAAAAGCATGAAGAGATTAAAAATCAAATATTGTGGAGGTATGGAATAAACTGATAGCTTACTCTGCATCTATCAATTATTTGGAACACATTTTACAGATAATCATTAATCTCTTCATTTAAATTTTTGACTATTTGACTTTGGTCACATGACATTTAAAGCCCAGAACATAAACAAACATTTGACAGGTGAGTGAGGAAGCTGACTTTTCTGCACTTTAACGAAGAAATAAAAGACATGCAGCCCATTAAAAACTGTGCCTGTTTTGCAAAAAGGGGTATTATATGCAAGAAGTTAAGTAAATGTTTGAATAATAGGGACTGGTTTGCAGGACATTTGAACTTGACCCCTATTAGTGGAACAATGCTTCGTAGCTCTGACAGAGAGATACATAAGGTTATATTTAAGTCGGAGCTGACTCGGAGCTAGCTCCAAGAAGCGGTGCGCTAAAAAGTTTCCAGGCACCGTTTCAAAGCCTCGCTATATAACGATAAGCAAGTCAACTGCGCTCGTTTTAAGGCACCCCTGTGGCTACTTTATGCGAGATTCATCGACCCATAAGTCCTTATTGGCATTTGCTAAAGACCCTCAAAGTACAACGGTAATGATATAAAACTTCAGTGTTACACTTTCTTTAAAAGAAAATAATACGGAAATATCCACAAATCTCCCGCAATAATTGACATTTGTTTGTGTACAGGGAGCATACTTTATTACGCGAAAGAGTAACAATAATTTTTGCAATTATCCACTAAAAAACTTTTGATTTGATATTTCAAAAAGAACGTAAAAAAAAAGTCAAATATTGCGGGTATACTAAATAAATTTATACTTAACTCTGCATCTATAAACCATTTTAGTATGTGTTTTACAAATAAACTATGACCCCTTTATTTAAATTTTTGGTCATTTGATTTTGGTCACATGGCATTTAAAGGCCGCAATGTAAACAAACAGGGCTGGTATGATTTAAATCAGTTCAGTTAAATCATGATTTAAATCAACGTAAAAAAATCACGATTTTTGATTTTTTTGATTTTTTTAATTTGTTGATTTTTTTTCTACTTAAAAAGTGTGTCATCCAGACTGTTTCACTGAAGGCACTTGGAGACGCCTTTGTTTAAACAAGGCATTTCATATGGTACGCTTATTAGTGCACATGAGGTGGGGAGAAGGCGTTTAGGTAGGGGCAGCACACCTTAAGCAGGTAACTGCCTTTGGTGTTTGAAAAGAAACCCTTGAGTCTCATGGTATTTTTTATGATTGTTTGAGCAAGTACTCTGTAGTGGATATGTAATGGCAAACTAATCTTCAGAAACTCCCTGTAGCATCGATATCTCCAACGTACTCCGTCCTTTCTCCCAACCGCGTGTGCTTGTAAACAAAGTGTTAGTGTTACGCGTCGAGCGAGGTTATTTAAATCACACACCCCCCCCCCCCCCCCCCCACATATCACTGCATTTTCGATTGTTGATTGAACAAACCTCGGAGTGGAAAAGGCTGGAAACTGGTGTGTTGCTACCGATCGCTCAATAAATGAAGAATTGAACTTGAAGATAGTTATCTGAACATTTGAAAATTGAGGACAGTTCTCACAGATTTTGTGAAATGTAAATGTTTTTGTAGTACAAGAGAGTGTTACGAGTCTTCAATTAACTGTTAAACGGTGGTGCGTTTGGATATTTTGCCGGCTTTTTTTTCAGCTTGATTTAAATAAAAAAAATCAGATTTAAATCAAAAAAATCAAAAATCATGATTTTTTTTGAAAAAATCGGATTTTTTTCCAGCCCTGTAAACAAACATTTGACAAGTGGGTGCAGAAGTTAATTTTTCTGCACTTTTATGAACAAATAAAAGACATACAGCTCGCTAAAAATTGTGCCTGTTTTACAAAAAGGGTATATCGGGCATGAACTGTACTGTTTGAGTAATACGGACTGGTAATAGTGGTATGCAGGATTCGTGCCTCAGAACATGTGAAGTTGACTCCTATTAGTGGAACAATGCAAGTCTCCGTAGCTCTGACAGAGAGATATACGATGTTATACAAGTCAGAGCTGACTCGGAGCTAACTCGGAGCTGGCCATGGTAGAGAATATAAATTTTAACGTATTTTTCCCATTTGTTTCTTTGGGTTTTTCAACACTGGAATCCGGCAGATTTCCTCTACTGAGCATGCGGACTCAAAACTGTGAACTGGCCTGTTTCTTCAAAGAGTTGAGTTTTTTCTTTCATTTCTATACGAGTACCGCTCTGCCATTTTCATATCGCCGTGAAAATACCATGTGACAAATCCGTTGTTATCGCACAAGAGTAGAAGTATTTTGCCCGCGTGAGTGAATAAATGTCTTGTCATTTACAAGCACTTAACGGCAAGACCCATTCATTAGATAATTAAGTGACGGAGCATTCGATACACGCATTCCAGCATTTAGCGTAAGTGCCACCGATATCATTAAACCCGGAACTTTTGTTTTCCGACAAGCCAATAAAACAATGAGTGCCCCTGTGTTATGCACAGCACAATGAATTAAACTAAACAAAGTTAACTTGCCTTTTTCACTTCAAAACGTTTCTTGCCCCCAGACCTGTCTAAAGATGTTCCAACAGCAACTTCGTCGTCAACTTCCATCGCAGCTGCCATTTTATTTATGGATGCGTATAAGGCCGTTTTTATAAAACAGTTGACCTCATGAGATCGAACCGCCGTAGAGGTTAGCTGTTGGACAACAACGGCCATAACGCAGCCTGTCGATATTGTCTTCGGATACAAATAATCTCACTATGGGATGTTAATGCTTTCTTTTTCCTCGTTGCTTTCCTTGCAAAAATGCCATGGAAAAGGCGGCGCAGCTCTGGCTACAGAGAAAAGCTTACTTTGAAGTATTATTTTGGCATAAACCCGGCCCTTCCAAAATATATCATAATATATTCATGTAAAATTATGTAAGCTTCACCATACCCTGCTCCAAACCTGCTCCTCCCCAACTTTAGATATTCCTTTAAAATAACGATATATAGAAATAGAGATTTTTTAAATGCATTTAACCAATTGCATTCGGTTGGGCACATTAATTTCAAGGCGAAAGCAAGAAATGGTTTAATAGAACATAACACACAACATATTCGTTTTGGAAACACAAGTAATTAGAACCAAATCGTTTTATATGGAAGTTAAAATGAGTGGATTAATAGAGCTTCAAAAATTATATAAAATGAATGGAACTCGATGAAATATAGCAACTATTGGGGCATACACCTATGACAGCCGTTGTTTGCTGCAACACAGATGTAAGGATTCACGATATTAGACGTTCAAGTATATACCGATTGATGACATATGTTTCAGCACCCAAACGAGATATAGGAGAAAGTCAATTGGGATAATTTTGGTCAAAAGACAAATATAACTGGCTTAAAATCAATACTAAACTGCCTAAGAAAAAAGATTAATGGTAAAGATCTAGAATTGAGTAATAGCTCAACCAATGTGAGAGCATAGCCAACTATAGCACTGCAGTTCTGTGAATGGTTTGTTTATTCTTTGCGAGAAAGCAAAGAGCAGAGCCAATTACTCAGAATGACGAAATAACTGGAAAACATTTGGTTCTAAATATAAATATACAAGTAAAGTCCTTTTAAAAGATCTATTCTTATTATTTAAATAACAACACACTATACATGCATTCTCGCATAAAGATGTACCTATAAATGTTTCCACACATCTATGTCATGCTGCCATCAATTTTGTAAATTAATATCGATTATATGAATACTAGAGAAAAAGACAATACATATTAAATTAAAAAGCTTAGCAATTGTTCAGCTTGAAATATATGTTCCTTAATTCAAGAAATATAACTGACATAAGCACCAGGCAAAGAATCCAGAATTGCCGATGGCTGTTAAAAAAGTAAAGTATTTTATATGCATTTTGTACCAGCACCAACGAAGTGTAAATAAATTTTCGGTCGCCGGTTGCCTTTTATGCAGTAAATATAAATTTTAACATTTGGACCTGAATAAGGTAAAGCATAACAGTAACTAAGTAGGTGATATAATATGCGAATTTGAAGCTAAAACTAGGGATTTTACAATAGTGTTACTTCGCTGTTACGAATTATTGGATCCCCTCTGTGCTGATCACTTGCAACTTCTATCAAGTAGTTCTTACGTACTTACGTCGTTGAACCCAGATCTGCAACGAAGTTCCCCTCTAGACCCCCTCAGAGGTCATCTGTTTTATAACTACGAGGAATAGGGCGACCGGTGTTGTCAATTCGTAAAATTTACATAAGGCTAACCACCAACATGTCTTCCGAACAGTCAAGTTTGGTTGGAAACACAGAATTTGCCCCTGATGTGGCATCTTCTGAAAAGGATCCTGCAATTATGTCAGGAGAAAAGCCGATGCACGTGCAACCAACAATATTTGATGTTGTGAAAGCTGGGTAAGAGTTTTTGTCACTCAAAATCTTTCGTACTTGTACATGCACGACTGTACAGGCCCACATTAAGCCAAGGCCACATTCTTTTGGGCCTCTCAGAAATATATCCTGTGACAATCGTTTGTTAGGGCATTGCTTTAAATGTGATCTATTTTACCTAATAACATCCCTACCACTTCAGCAGTACCAACGGTGTTACAGATTCGACCTCAACCTACAGTAATTGAGGTTGAACCTTTGGGTCCTTTTGTATTTCACTATACCTAATTACTAATTACTAAATTTGGTTTATTCATCTGCAAAATACTTTCGCATTTACAAATTTGCAATGAAATATTTTTAAAAATTTTTACAGAACGAAAAGGTAAATCAGCAAGTTACAATCTTATGTAAAGATTTACCTGTGTGCTATTACTAATAATTAAACAAGCACAAACCAATAATCCAGAATTAAATAAAAAAGTAGTAAACATAATGAGGAAAAAATCTATAGCCGAATCTGGCACCACACCGTTTCTTTACAACTAAACTAGTCAAAGATGTAACCAAATTTAATGAAGCAATTCACAAACGCTAATTTAACATACTAATTTGCTACTAATATTTTTCAAAAAGAAACCTTTTATACAATGTTTTGAACGCGTATACGGTTTTAACTTTCACAATGTAACATGGAATCTTGTTAAAGAGTTGAACACCGTAAATACTGAGACATCTTGCTTTTAATGTTGTACGTGCATAAGTACATTTTAATTTATTTTTATCGCGTAAATTATACGCAAAAGTTTTAGTAGTAAATCTTTGCTGAACATTTCCAGGTAATAATGAATTATAAGCTTTGTACATAGTTAACGCCACCTTAAGCTCAACTAGATCTTCAAACTTTAATATATTTAGACTTTTAAATAGTGGAGCAATCACGTCTGAAATCTTCCTTGAACTGAATTTCTACTCTTAAATGTTTATAATTCACATGCATTTTGGCAAATAAGTTGTAGAAATGCCTTTGTTTACATTTCCGCCATCTTGTATCTGACCTTCTCGAGAAAAGTTTTCCGAGACAAAAACTGTCTCTAGATAACGAGAACTTCTCCAAGAGAACACCTATCGATTTTCCGAGAGCCTCTAGATTTTTCGAGACGGTCCAAGAGAATGTGGCCCAAATCACACTTTGGGCTTTCCGAACAAAATACCTCAAAACTTCGCGTTTCGAATACAAACTGGCCGGGGGGGTCACAATGAAAGAAATGATAGAGAGATTTCGTATTGAGAAATTTCGAATTCCTATTGCACCAAAGAGCAGTCGTGTTTTGACAACCCGTATGCTGCGGGATTTTAAAATTTATTAAAAGTTTTAACAGTAGTTTTAAGTTTCAATTTATTTTATGTTCCGAATATGACCTGCTTTTGCTATATTTCTCTGTGATTTCTTTCAATTTTTACCCTTTCCCTTGCAGTCGAAATTCAAAATTTTCGCGCATTTTATTCGAAACACCCAAAGAATGATTCGGTTTATAGCTTCGACTCAGCTCTGAATTAATAACATCGCATGTCTCTCAGTCAGAGCTACGGAGCCTTCCATTGTTCCGCTAATTGGGACCAACTTCTTATGTTCTGAGGTACGAATCCTGCTCACCAATCCGAATATTCAAACATTTACTGAAAGTTCATGCAAAATAAGCGGATTCACAGTTTCGTCTGCGGGATTCGCGCAAAGAATACACAATAGCAGAGAAACTTAGAGACATAGCAGTCGATGAAAAATACATCAAATCACTTGAAATAAACAAAGAAATATTGCTGTGTTAGAAAACCATTTTTTCTCATATCAAATGAGCTAGTTCAGGGTTTCAAGTGCATATGATCAGCCGAGGAAAGTGCCAAGATTATAGTGCTGAAAAAGATGAAGAAGCAAACAAGGAATGTGTATTGATAGTTGATTTTGTCTGTCCTGACGTCTCTACAAGATACCAAAACTTTAGAATCTGGGAAATTGATTTATGATATTATAAAAATGATTTTCTAACACAGAATTACTGTATGTCAAGCTCTATTTCAAAGTTATTTTGATGTATTTCTCTTTTTATTTCTGTTGCCTATAAGCTTCTCTGCTTCTGTGTATGAAAGCTTTACTGAATAAGAACTCTTACTTTCTTTTGTTCTCTCTTTTCTTCTTCTTTTTCATCTTCCCGGCCTTCGTCCATCCCAAGCAGATCTTCAGTGGAATTGTGGTATTTTTTGATAGGTTTGGCAAAAACTGACCAAATAAAAGGATAGCTTTAAGAGAAACGCAAACAATGTTGTTCCTCCAACAGATAGCAGTGTTGGCCATGTGACCTTGACTAAATCTAAATTTTAGTAAATATGGTTGGTCTGTCCTTTCATCCTTGTGATGCCTTCGCTTTTACAGGTGCACAGAATGTCCCGGGCGTTCTTGTAAAACATGCACTAAACAGCAACTAGTTTCACATCGCATTCGAAGTTTTATTTCCATATCACCATGTTTTTGAGTGTCTTCATGTGTTCCAGAATGCTGATTCCCATTCAAACTTTTGTTGAGACACAAGGCCCCCAGATTTTGTCACTGAAGGATGAAAAGGGATACACGCCAGCGCACTGGGCTTGCCTTGGCGGGCAAACAACGATCTTACGCTTTATTATCGAATGTAAGGGACCCATCGACGAGGCTGGGGAGAATGAACTGGCCCAGCGCCCTATCCACTGGGCATGTGTCAATGGCCACGTGGCCGTCGTAGATATATTGCTCCAGGCAGGCGTGAATATAGACGTTGTGGATAGTAAAGGCTGTACGCCACTGATTGTAGCTTGCCAGTACGGGAAGACCGTGCTGGCAGGTTACCTCATGGGCAAAGGCGCTCGTAGAGAGTACGTGGATAAGGACGGCGATACTGCACTACACTGGGCAGCTTTCAAAGGTACGCCACTAACAAATTTGGAAAGAAGGCTTTAGAATTATCACCTGTTTCCTTTATTCTGTGTTCTGCATGAATTAAAAACTTTTAAATTCGAAAACGATATTTTAATCTTGTCCGTTGGAAAATTAAAAAGAAAGTAGTCAACCCAAGGACGGTTGTTTTTCTTGTTTTAGGTCACAATGAGCTGATGAGATTGCTTATTTATTCTGGGTTCAATCCACATCAGTTGGATCACTATGGCCAATCGCCGCTGCATTTGTCGTGCATTAATGGCAATCTTACTGCGGTGTCTGAACTTTGCGAAACGGTATGTAAAGTGATGTAGATTTAACCTCGAATTCTTGCTGTGATGAAATAGAAGTCCGGTATGGTCATATAAATTACAAGAAATCTGTCAAATCTGTGACCTTTACAACGTCAATGGAAATTTCGCAGATTTTATAAAACGTAAGTACAATGGGAAGCAAGGCCATAGGAAATGCGTTAGAGAACAAAATATGCAAGTGAAATGGTGGCAGAGGGTGTGTTATAATGTAAGCATAACAGAAATAGTGTACTTATTATAGGACAAGGTGGAGATAAACTTAGCAGACAAAAATGGAAAGACTCCATTAATGTTAGCACAAGGGCGCAAGCATCAAAAGATCATTGAGTATTTAAAGAAAGAGGCAAAGTCGCGCAGTAATCTCATCCCGAAATTGATTTTTGGTGAGTGGCGGTTTCAAAATGAAACTGTAGGTGATTACGTGTTAAACTTTGAAGTTATGGCCAATCGATTCTATAACCAGATTCTAGTGTGTTAAATGTCACTTATTTCATAAAGAAACGTAATTAAAAAGTTATTCGATTGAAAATAATGTAATTAGATCAATTGGGCCTCTCGCGGTTCTTGCATGTATGATCATAAATTCTCCAGTCAAACAACGTTTAAACGAAGCTGTAATTGGTGTCTATAGTTGCCGTAAATTACTTCAGTTTTTCTATTGAATGTACATTTGTTTCCACAGGGCAATCGTGTTTGGTCCACCAGGCAACAGCAAAGCTCCACTGATGTTCTTTGTTGTCAATATGCTGTGCTGGGCATATCCATTGTACATATACAGGGTAAGCCGAAGAAGTGTTTGTTTAGATCAAATTAGTTGTCAGTCTTAAGAATCGCATAATAATTATAGCACGTTTCGTTTATTTGAGTCTGTTGTTGAAATAAATTTTTGAGATTTCGA